>PVJX010002184.1:0-136149 GCA_004027295.1 Dolichotis patagonum | reverse complement strand
TTCTTATTTTGTTCTTTGAGGGATTCTATCTGTTTGCTTTGTTCCTCTAATTTTTTAGCTGTGTTTTCACTAGATGCATTCACTATTTCTTTCACTGTTTTTATCAATTCTTCTTTTACCTGGGCAAGTATTTCTGGTTTGAATTTCTCCATAGCTTTCCCTATTTGCATATTTATTTCATTTGATATCATTTCAGACACTTCAGGTGTATGGCTTTTTTGTTCTTCTATGTACACGGCTTCTAAGCTTTCTTGGGGAGGGCTAGGGCTTTGAGCCTGCCTTTTGGTCTTTCCTTTTGTCATTTTTCTATATTTCCTTACTTTGAGTGGTGTTCCAAAGCTTTCATTGCATGTGTGGTGAATTACCTCTTACACCCTCAGTTCCTGGAGGGGCAGTGGCTCCCCCACAGGCTCCTGGCTTCCTCACAAGGTCCTAACTCCCCTCTGTGGGCTCCTGGCTCCCTAAGTTATAAGGCGAATGCTGGGTGTGGCCACCCAGGAGCCTGTGGAATCTCAGGCAGGCCAGGCCACCATGCTTTGTCCCAGGCAGGTCTCCAGGAGGTTCCCTGTGAGTGAAGGGTGGGCCTACAGGTCCCAAAGAGTCAGGCCACAATGTTGGTTTCTGAAAAGTTCCCGGTCCCAAACAGACCTGGCCAAGATGCCAGTCTCCACAATATTCCCAATCCAAACAGCCCGGGCCACTCTGCAGGTCCGAGAGTTTCGGGTCCCAAAGAGACAGGCCACGATGATGCTTTCTGGGAGACTTCCTGGGGGTGAAGGGTGGGGCTACGGGCCCAAACAGACCTGGCCCAGATGCTGGTCTCCAGGCAGTTCCCTGCGGATGAAGGGCGGGCCTACCAGTCCCAAACAGTCACGCTGAGAATCAGGTCTGCGTAGACTTTCGATCCAAACAGCCCAGGCCACACTGCGGGTCCGAGAGGTTCGGGTCACAAAGAGACAGGCTGCGATGCTGGTTTCTGGGAGGCTTCCTGGGGGTGAAGGGCCAAGATAACAACTTTGATGTCAGCCTGGGCTACACAGCGTGTTGAAGGCCAGCCTGGACTGCATAGGAAGACTGTGCCAGAGATAGAGAGAGAGAGAGAGAGAGAGAGAGAGAGAGAGAGAGAGAGTGAGAGAGAGAGAGAGGAGAGGAGAGAGACAGAGACAGGTACAGAAAGAGACAGAGACAGAGAGGAGAGAGCCAGAGACAGAGGTACAGAGAGAGAGAGACAGAGAGACATAGAGACACAGAGAGGAGAGATAGAGACAGAGAAAGAGAGAGAGAGAGAAGTACAGAGAGAGACAGAGAGAGAGAATACTATATGAGGGAGGCACCCAGGCCGGAGGGCAAGGGTGGCTTTGGAAGAGATCACTGTTGGCCAGTGCTGCATCTCTCACTGGTCAGGAACCAGTTACAAACCAAGGCCCTCAGCTGGCAGACAAGCCTTGCTTCATCAATGCTGCCTCTGATGCATGAATTGTGGGATCTCTCAAAGAATGCCAGGGGACAGCCCTGCTTGCAGCACCTTTAGTCCTCAACAATGGGAGCTAGTGTCATGTAAAGGGTGGGTGCCTTCTGATGGGAAGGACTGCTCAACTTCCAGCTCGCCACCTTGCAACTGTTATCTTCCTCTCCTTTTCTGTCATTTCCTATGCCCTTCCTCCTCTGCTTCCTTCTCTTCTTTCTTCAAGTTAAAGATGAGTTGGGTTTCCAACTCCAGTTCATTATTACAGAGCTTCAAAGCTCACAACTGGAGACTTAGGATACAGTATGGGTGTTAGGTTTAGAACAGTTTATTACAAAGCACTCTCAACAGACGTTGCAGTAGTAGTTTGTAGTAATTGCTAGTTTATGATCTACAGCGTTTTCATGCCCTAATCTTTGTCGCAGGCCTGTGCAATGGTAGCAAGCACTGTTGTTCCCACTGACAAAAGGGCACAGAGTGCAGACATCTGGAGACGGTTACGCTGTGTCACCTGCTCTTTTTGTTGTTGTTGTTGTTGTTGTTGTAATTTTTAAATTTTAAAAACAAAACAAAAATGATAGAAATGACACAGAATTTTTTTAAAAAGTAGGAAATTAGCACTAGTTAATATACTGTTCTTTGAGGACTCCAGTCTCTGCTGGCCAGATTTCTTTTGAAAATAAAACAGCTTTATATTTCGGAATGTTTCCTGAGCTTTTTCTTCAGTTGTTTGCAATAAATGCATTTTTATATGCCTTTTAGGATACTTGAAAAATATTAAATAAGCTGTTAATTTTTTAGAAAATTTGGAAATGGGCTATAAAAGATATTTGGTGGTCTGGAACCATTTGGATGATCCCGCTTTCTAGAAACGTTGGCCTTCTTCTGTAGCTGGACGGTCCTTAGGTGGCTCACAGCAGCTTAATGGGAGGAGAGCCATATAGGCATGGTGTTTTACAGGTGGCAAATCAAGGCTCGGGAAGATTAGTTGACATGTCAATATCTGTATAATTGATAAGCAGAAAAGGTATAATTGACACTTTGGTGGTCTATGTTGATTCCTTGCTTTTAAGTACTATACTGTGTCTATGTAAAAGAGACGAGAAGGCACAAGTAGGTGCGATGAAAATAATTCAGTTTTCACTAAGACCACCCTCCCCATAAGAAAAATAAACACTCAACTAAACTTTGCTGGACTGGCTGGG
The DNA here is from genome assembly GCA_004027295.1 of Dolichotis patagonum. NCBI lineage: Eukaryota > Metazoa > Chordata > Mammalia > Rodentia > Caviidae > Dolichotis > Dolichotis patagonum. The sequence goes on along the minus strand of PVJX010002184.1, from coordinate 133,479 downwards.
AAGCAGGACTTGTAAAATCTCCCCTGCTGCAGGGTGTGTTTGCCTTGAGTCAGGGCTGTCTCTCATCTCTCCACTCCAATTACGGTATAGCTGGTATCACACACCAGACACACCAAACAAAATGGACTGAACAGAGTCATTAACCAACTCGGTAATTTGCTGACAACCCCAGAACAATTTATTAAGCCTGAGCCTTGAGTGATGTTTCCCGATTAGCTGAAGAACCAGAAAATAGCATGAGAGAAGCTCAGAGCCTCTTTAAGTACTGAGCAGCACGTGCAAATCTTTCTGGAGTGGTCAAGAGGAGAGGTCTTGAGGGAACCAGGAAAGAAGGTGAATACCTCCATCTGCCACCTTGGCCTGTGAAGGCTGGTGAGAGTCGCGTGCCCTGACGAAGTTGACTTAGACCTGTGACCACGTGCCAGGAGAAATGTAATTTTAAATTTGGGCACAATGCAGTTTTCACAGGTGGTCTCTGGAAGGCTCCAGAAGCTGGCTGGAGGCACGGGTATGGTTTCTGGCAGACTCTGAACACTGAGCCTGTGTGACGGGGAAAGAGGAGTGTTATTCATGGTCAGTCAGGGTCAGTCAAGGACTTCCAGGTGACAGGGGTTTAAGGTCCCACGTGATTCTTTTCTGTAATGAGCTGCTTCTCTGTCCTCCTGTGGGTAGGATTTCTGCAGCACTTTTCCTCCCTGTCTTCCTCCTGTATCTCCTGAGTGCTTGCCATTGAAGAGCGCTGCTCTGGGCATCTGGGAAGGTTTGGAAGGAACGTGTTGACCTTCTGCCGCAGGAATGTATACCAGCGCACTGGAATGTGTACTGATACAAAGGAGCGCTGTGTGGGTGTGCAGATAGTCAGCCCTAGCTGGAGCCGTCTATTATTCTCTGCATCTCGTTTTCAGCTTCCCCACTTTGCCTCTGCCAATTGTGACCACTGCTCTTCTGAGCTTTCCTGTGACTTTGTAGTGTCCTCTGCACCCAGGATCCCTGCTTTCTGTCTAGCTGCCTTTCCCTTCCTGGAGACCCTTGCTGGTAGGTGGTTGTGTTGCTCATAGTCCTGGCTGGGTACTTACCTTCTGAGCTCTAGAGAAGGGGCCTGGGCCTATTCCCCTGAGCATCTGTACAAGAGAGCAGTTCTAGAAAGAAAAATGTGGCCATTATTTAGGCTTGTTTCCCAATTTGTACCAGAAATAAACACTGCTAAGACAAAACGGGTGCACAATAACTTTAGGATCTGTCTGAATAAATAGAAAAGACCGGGAATAAATGAGCAGCTGTGAGCAGGTGAGCCATGAAGGAAGCTCACCCTGTAATTTGGAGCAGTTGCAGCAGAATAAAAGCTCCACTCCAGGTGAAGATCACATTTGACAAATAAGCAAGAGCTGTATTGTATCACTGTGCCCGAATCATAGGGATAGCATGGAGAATTTTGTTTAGCAGTGAAAGTGAAGAGAAAAAGTTACAGGAGCCCCAGATCAATGGAATGGAGAAGGAGGAAAACTTCAAAGATGAGAAAAAAAGACCCACAACTCTAGTGCTTGCGCGCGCACGCGCGCACACACACACACACACACACACACACACATTCTCTCATAAGGCAGCCTAAGTGTCAACAGATGGGCTGGTCATGTAGACTGGAGTTAGGGCAGCAGATGGACAATTCATTGCATAAATTGGCTACCTAGGGACCACAAATGGCAGCTAGGAATCCCAAGGATATCGCAGTTGACCCAATGACAGGATCTCTGTGCAGAGGTAGAAACAGGGTGCTTGCAATCTGAAAGGGTAGTGAACAGCATCTGGCACTAGTAGGGAAAGAGATCAAGGGAAATTCAGTGAGGCAATGAAGAAGTTTCATTGTGTGTGGATGTATTCTTTTTAATTTAATGATAAGACTTTAAATCATCTTTGTAAGACCTGACTTTAATTATGTCGCTTCTGAATACTGTAAGCAGAGGTCAGTCACAGCAGATGAAATAATACCTGGATATTTGATATATATGCAAACTACATCTAAAATAGATTTTCTTAACTCCAAACTTTGAGCACAAACTGCAAAATAATAACTTTCTTAGAAATTTTTAATTGCAAAATGTGGTTCAGTTTTCAAAATAAAGTATAAAACATAAGATGAAGTCATCAGGTAAAAAACATATGGCATTAAAGTAAAACAGAAGTCATTCTCTCAGACTCTATGTAGGTCTCTGTAATCATTCTTTGATGGTATAAATAGCCTTTTCACTTGGTGACAAAATGGATGAAATGGCAAATCTTTAAGTTGCTACCTACTCAACATATTGGTACACATTTAATGTATGTACATGTTCAACTCTTTTATGAAACTCTTTTATGAAAGTTTTAAAAATTGTTCGCTTATGCAAAAGTCAGCTATAGTAGTGGGTAGGGCAAGGCTTGTTCTATCATCATGAAGGTGGGCATCCATTGCTCTAAATGGTAGACTTTAATTTTTAAGGCAGTTTTAAAATTACGGGAAAAAGAAGCAGGAAATATAGAGAGTTCCCATATCACCAACTCCTTCTCTAGTACACATTCATCTCCCTTACTGCTGACATCTTGAATTAGTGGAAATCTGCTATAATTGATAAGCCAGTACCCACATATTATTATTAGCTAAAGTCCATGATTTGCACTCTTGGTTGTTATATAGTCTGTGCATTTTGGTAAATGTAGAGTGATATGTATCCACCATCATAGTATCATGAAAAATAGCTTCATTGCCCTAAATATCCCCATGTCCCCATCTATTCATCCCCCACCCCCACAAACCTTCAGTGGTGCCTGACTTTTTACCGCTCGTAGTTTTACCTTTTTCAAAATGTCATGTAGACATCTGATTCCAGAATGTTGGAATTACATAGTGTATAGCCTTTTTACACTTGCTCTTTTCTCTTAACAATCTGCATTCAAGGTTCCTCCAAGTCTTTTTTTGATTTGATAGCTCATATCTTTTTACCACTGAATCATATTCTACCTTATGAGTGAACCATGGGTTATTTACATGTTTACCTGTATTAAGTCATCGCAGTTGCTTCCAGATTTGGAAAAATGTGACTATACTTGAGATAAACCTTCATGGACAGGTTTTGGTGTGTGCATAGCTTCTCAACTCATTTTTATTAGTATCTGGGAATGTGACACTGTATCATCTGGTAAGACTCCATTAAGCCTTATAAGACACTGCTACACTTTTACTTTGTGCCACTCACCACCAGTAGCAAATGAGAGCTCCTGCCATCTACATCCTTGCTAGTGTTTGGCCTCAGTAACATTGTGGATTCTGGCCATTCTAGAGGACCTGGAATGATACTGTTTTATGTCGTTGTGCTCCTAATGGTGTAGGACGTGGAGCATCTTTCCTCATGCTTCATTATCTTCCCACTGGTATACCCAAGTGGCTTTGGGAAGGCAGCTGTGAGTCTTCAAAGCAGGATCTTTTATTGCAAATATTCGACCGGAGAGTCAATCTGGATTGTACTTTGCTGAAACCTGGTGCTCCCTCCTTTCTTTTCATGTTCACTTGTTTCTGTTGATCTTGACACTGAGATACACTCATGGTTTTGGTCTCTCAATTTTTGTTCCCTTGGCCATCTGTGCTTCTGATGACTGCAGCTGAACCAGCTGTGGTTGCTGATCTACCAGGGCCAGCGCCCCCTGTCTTTTCTGCTCACTGCCATCAGCTTTGTCAGTGACAGCTCATCTCAATGAGGCCTAATGTCCAAAAGCGTTATCACAGGTTCAGTGGTTACTGATAAAACCAGAATCAAGTTGGATGTTTTATCACTTTATATGGCTAAATCCAAACTCTATTGCTCTCATCCCCAGATTCTTCTTCTGAACCTCCTAATTCTCCTGCTAATAGTCTCACCATTCTCCCAGTACCTCAAACTAGAAATTACAAGGTGATCTTCATTTATGCTTTGCCTTCTTCTCACACAGGTCATCCATGACTGTTCTCAACCCCGAGCCTGGAATGCCCAGTGTACACTCTATCAACCCTGGAATGCCCAGTGTACACTCTATGGATCCTGAAATGCCCACTGTACACTGTATCGGAGGGCTTGCATTCTTCCATCATAGGGGAGAAAAGCTACCCTGCCCCAGAAACATACTTCTGTGTGCTCAAGTGTTCTGCCAATTACACATTCACTTTTACGAAACACCCCACACATAGGACAGCCTCTCTGGTCTCTCCATGCTGAAGTCTAGAAAGGTCCTCAAACCTCTCTTAACACTGGAGTGCTTCTCTATGCCCATCTCTCCATGCCACAGCGTGGAGCGGCCTTGGCTTCTGGTGGCTCCAACTCCATAGTTCTGAAGAGAATAGGGAGACTGCTAAGTAGGACAATGAGAAGGAAGCGGATCTTCTTAACCTGACTTCTAGTCAGATCTTCACTGTGTGATTTTGTTATTCTCTCTGAAGTGAATTAGTGGAGTAGCTGAATCTTCTAGAAATCACATAAAATAAATAGAACACATTGCAAAACTAAGTTGCAGTAATTTTAAAAGTTTTGCCATGTACTCATTTATGTCCTGGTTTCCTCCTCTTCCCTCAGGTAAATAAGAATTTGATTATATTTTTTTCCTTTAAAAATGTTTTTCAGCTGGGTATGGTAGCACAGGCCTGAAATCACAGCACTCTGGGAGGCTGAGGAAGCAGGATGGCAAATTTGAGCCCACCAAGTTTGGGTAACTTAGAACTTGTCTCAAAATAAAAAGTAAAAAAGGAGACATAGCTCAGTGTGGAGGGCTAGGTTCAGTCCTCAGCACTGTCCAATAATAATAAAATAAAACTTTAAAAAAAATCACAGGCTTCAGGTATGTGTGTCTTTGTGTCATAGAAAACATATTTTATTTTAATAAGCTAAAAGTTTGCTACAGTTAAGGAAACAAAACCCTCTAAGTCAGTACTCTTGGATAACTTCACAAATTTGACCAAAGAGCTGAAGACAGTCCTTTGTGGCACAAGGGTACATCTAGGTCACCTTCTCATACTGTGCCCATGTGTCATTATGTTGCTGCCAAAATAGTCTCCTGGTTTCCATTACCTTGCAGCTCATGAGAGCTTCAGCTTTTAGCATGTAGCATTTCATCTCATAAAATACAGAGCTGTATCCTCAATTGTCCAAAATATTCTTATCACATAGTGGAATTCAGGTGAAGCCACCCTTACCTGAAATGCTTAAGAACGGAAGAGTTTACAATATTGGATACTTCAGACTTTGGAAAGAGTGAATACACATAATGAGATATCTTAGAGATGGCACCTGAATCTAACAGAATTTACTTGACTAGTATGTTTCAAATATGCCTTGAACACATAGCCTGAGATTCATTTTGTGTAATATTCTAAATAACTTTGTGTATAAAACAAAATGTCATGGTACAGAATTTTCCACTTGTGGCATGGTGGTAGTCAAAAAATTTCAGATTTCAAAACACTTTAGATTTTCAGATTAAGGATGCTCAAACTATACTGTAAATGTGTGTTCAAAGTATAAGTTAATTACAAGATATATTTTATTCCATTTCAGAAGCTCAACATACAATCTTTTTTCAGCAGTTTTCTCTTCTACCATGTTTGCAGGTAGCTTTAAGCCATTTGATGGGGCTGGGGCTGCTTGGGCCCAGCCACTTTGGGTGGGCCCTGCTGAGTGAGCTGGGTGATCTGTGAAGTGGGGCCTTAGTTGCTGGCCCTGAAGGAGGGGACAGGCGGACTTGACCAACTTGAAGAAGGAAGAGGCCAGGCAGGTGGCCTTCTGGTGTAAGTGGTTAGGAAGGTAAGATGACTACTTAGTGGGAAACCTTTAGTCTTAATGAAAGGGCCAGAGACACAGGCCAAGAACCTAACTTGGGAATAAACTGAGAGGCACTGGGAAGTCAGCTGAATTGACAGACAGGCCTATTTGCTGCATAAATTTCAGTGAGAGCCACACTGAATATGGGTATATTGGCCCAGAGAAGGATAGGAAGCCTTAAACTCTATCTCTCAGGATGCGGCACCCCCATAGCCGGAGCCAAGGCTCTGTGTGGGTGTGTGTGGTGTCTGGGATTGAGCCATGATCAACTTTTCACTGAGCTACAAACCCCAGCAACCCTCTGTAAATTTATTTCGCAACCCTTTTAAATTTATTTCGAGGCTCAGCCTGAAGTTTTGATGAATCATAAGTACCCTCTAGGGTTATTAGGTCATAACAAACTGAGGTTTCTGCCTTTGCCACAGGGAAGTTGAAACATTGAGGGTCATTATCACTTTTCATCTGTGGCTTTCTTGATGCCTCCTCTGAACATCCTGGTCGTGTTTTATCTAAGTAAATCCTGGATATAGAAGAGGCCTACCCATATTCTAGGAATCAGACTAGATGATAAGATGCCATGTAGCTGGCTGGAAGAGGCCTTGGCCACACACTAGGTGGTGGGAGAGGGAGAGGCAAAGGCTGGGCTCCTGGAGCAGCCACAAAAGTTGATCATGGCTCTTGGACACTGTGTGATGCACATGGGCTGCCAACCACTGGGTGGTCATTCAGGTGTGAAGGGCACATCACTGGCGCTCCTGGGCAGAATCAGCTGGCTGGAAATAGTGGTCCATACTACTATCCAACCGTTACAGCTGAAAGTGCCTTTGGAATCTTCTCTTCCTACAAAGCAGGAAAGAGAAACTCAAGAAGGCTGGTGACTTGCCATAGTGAGGCACCAGGCCTATCTATAACCCTCACCACAGTCAAGATAATGAACATATCCATCCTCCCAGAGCTTTGTGTGGGTCTTTGTGATCTCCTTCCTGCCTTTCTCATCCCCCAACTCCCGTGCCCAGTTAACTTCTGCTCTGCACTTTGTAGAACTTTGTATGGAATCATGCAGTATGCATCTTTTATGTCTGGCTTCTTTCATTCAACTTAATTGCTTTGAGAGTCATCTGTGTTCTTTTATGTATTGATAGTTCATTCCTTTGCAACTGCTGAAAAGTATTCTGTGGTATGGATTTATCACTCAATTAACATTTGGGCTGTTTTCAGTTTGGGGCCAGTACAAAGAATACTGCCATCAACATTCATGCACAAGTCTTTGGGTACACATCACTTCTGATTCTCTTAGAGAAATACCTAGAAATAGAATGACTGATGCAGTATAAGATTGGTGTGTGCTAACTTTTTAAGAAATTGCCAATGTGTTTCCTCAGTGGTTATGCCATTTTCATTCCTATCAGCAGTGTGCATGAGTGCCAGTTTCTAACCAGCACTTGGGATGGTCAGTCTGCTTGACTAGCCATTCTCATAGGTATATAGTAACAGCACATACATTAGTTGTTTCACTTGCATTTCCCTAGTGATGTATACTGAGTATTAGTATGTGCTTATTTGCCATCTATAGTCTTCTTTCATGAAGTGTGTATAACTTTTGGATTCTTTTTTATTCAGTTGATTATTTTCTTATTTTACAATGTTAAGTCTTTATGCATACTATATTTTGGGTGCAAATCCTTTACCAGATATTTATTTGCCAATATTTTCTTCAAGTTTTTGGTTTGTGTTTGCATCTTTTACCAGTAATTTTGACAAGCTGCAGTTATAAATTTCAATGAAACCTAATCAACAAGTTTATTCTTTTATGGATTATACTTTTATGTCATATTTAAGAAATCTTATTAACCCACATTCACAAAGGTTTTCTCCTGTTTTTGCCAGAATATTTATAGTTTAAGATATACATTTAGGTACATTCACATTTTAAGCTAATTTTTGTGTATGGCACAAACATTTGTCACTTGTGCAATAATATACTATAAGACACGTGTTGTCTTTATCCACAGTGGTAGGATTTTCTACCAATGCTATCGTATTCAAATAAAAAGGTCAGCAATGCATTATATATGTGCATTACTCAGAAAAACTGGTAAAACACAGTGCCCAGTTTTCATAATACATTTAATGAAAGAATAATAAGGTCATTAAGGGCAATCAGTATTTTGTTATATCTTGATTATATTCTTGATTATAGTTTGTTATAGTTCTTGATGTGAACATAGAATAAGAAGGATACCCCTTCCTCTTTGATGGAGACCAACAGGGTCCTAGGCCCCCACATAAAACCTTGTCAACAGCAGTGATTGCATGTTGTTTACCCCCCACCCCTTCTGGTTGCAGTAATTATGTACTTTAGATTTCCTGGAGAGGACGCAGTGTTTAATCATGTAATTACGTCTCTGGACGACTATCCCAAACAATGCGCAACGCTCTCCCTGCCTTTCATAAAAACAGCAGAAAGAGAAATTTCTTTGGGTTTTTATTGTGCAGACACAGCAGGAAGGCAAGCTTTGGAGAGCAGCTCATGGACGAGGAAGGAGTCAATTTTGGAAAGACAGAGTAAGACAATATAAGCACATTTGGATTCTCTCTCTTTTTTTCCCCCTGCTTTTCTTTGTAATTGTTTTCTTTGTAACTGGAATATTTTAGCACCATGCCATTGGTGCTAAATAACTTAATTTCTGTGCCATTGCTATCCAAGCAGGAGCTCATCCATTCATCTCTGAGGACTCCTGGATCCTGATACTTAACCTTCCACTGTGCTCCTGGGCCTGGGCACTTGCTTGCTTTCTGACAGGCGGTAGAGATATGTGGAAACTGGACTCAGCAGGTCAGAGTTTGCATCCTGACAGTACCTACCACCTATGAGGGGGCCAGCAACAAGTGATTTAGCAACTCACCTCACATCAGGATTCCCTTGTCTTCCCAACAAAGAGAAGAGTATGGTTTTAGTGTCCTCATGGGTCTGGTGAGAGAATCGTTTCTACACATGTGCAGTATTCCTCATAGTGCGTCCGAGGCAGGATCCTTCCATCCTTTTGTACAAAATTTTTTAAAAAAATCATTTTCTTTTGTACCAAGAATAGTGTGGCCTTATCTCCTCTGGGGCCTTCCCTCATCCATCCCCAGTCTCCAAGGCTAGGTGGCTCCCCCTGGGCCCCTGCCCTGTATATTTCTCTTCTCACAGTTGCTACATGGTTGTGGTCCTTTGCCTCCCTGTGCAGTAGGAGTTTCTTCAAGGCCAAGACCTCTCATTCATCTTTATAATCCTAGTGCCATTTAAGAAATGCTGATGAATAAACAACTAAATGAATGTATAGAGATAAACAGGCGGTCCTTGTGTTGGAGAAATTCATAACCTAATGGAGGAGATAAGCAAGTGTATGAATGATTGCAGCACACTGTGCTAACCACAACAAGCAATTCATGTATTCATTTTTAAACAAAATGGGAATACTTTATTCTCCTCTAATAAAATGGCTTTTATTGGCACTGAAGACATTTTGGTGAAAGTGCATAGCTGAAAAATGCTTCTAAAATGAGTAGGAGAGATAAGGAGAGACTTTATTTCTTGATTCCGGCCACTACTCATCTACAAGTCTTCAATTCCCTGGATGCCTCACACTCTCCTCTGATCAACGCTAGACCCTCACCACACACGGTTCACAGCACCATCCTTCTCTCTTATGACGCGAATCCTTTGTCCACAATCTGCCTGCTCCCTCCCTAATATCCAGAGCAGAGCGTGGCATATAGTATGATCTCAGGAAATAGCTGCCAGATAATCAAGTAGATGCTCAAAGAAGTTCTGCATGAAAAAAGATTAAAACAAAAAACAGTAACTCTGGCTTTGAAAATGTTTGGGTCACCAGTTCTTTCACCATCATGGGATTCTTATAGGGCCTGTGACCCAGTACACCTTTCGAGCAAGACTACTGCTCCTCAACAGACCACACTGAGCTATGAAGTAGGTCTCCCTGTACCTGGTGGACCTAACCTATTGGAAGAAATCATTTCATGTTACCCCTCTGGAATTCAGGGATAATTTAACTTCTTTCTGTTAAAACTCAGCCATACAGTAGTAACCTCCTCCCACCGCATGGGACCTTTATTTTTAGCTTCCTGGAAGAGATGCAGATAGGGGACACAATGGCTGCAGTAGATAAGGCATCCCCACCAGCCCACATGCAGGTGTTCCCTGTTCCCTTGCCCATTCGTTTGTCTCCAGGTTTGAATGGCTCTCTAGCGCCTGTACTGGCAGTGGGAAACAGAGTCCTAGCCAACCTAGATGCATTGTTACTGCAGAATGCAATTGGCTGCCACATGTCGTGTTCAGATAATGGCAGGAGTAGAATTCATCCAAACAATTGTGCTCAAAGAAACGATATCACAGAGAGAGCCATTCTTGGTTTTCTGAATCATTTAAATGGTTTTATTGTAGGATATCGCTTTGTCGACTGTTCTTAAGTGGGAAATAAAAGCTTGAAGTTCTTAAAGAAACAACTTAGAATCACATATATATTTTGATATAGACCTAATTATTACAAAAATAGCAGCAACATTACCATGGATTCCTGGGTCACTTTTGTGGGGTGGGAGGGCAGTGCTCTTTCCTTGCGTTTCCTGGTTGCATGAGGCACAGACTTACGTAGACAGCAGTGAAATGTCACCTGCAGAGAGCCTGTGGGGCTCAGTGACAGAGCTAGTATTTGGAGGCAGATACTTGGGCATCAGCCTTTCTGCCACAGTCTGCTCTCTATGTGATGCAGGGAGGGGAGAATTATCTACTCGGCTACCTTGTGGGTTTCTTACAGCCATCAAAGAAGATGATGCAGATGGACAGAATTGTTCGAACAGTGAAGGAAAAAGACTTAGCTATTATAGAATTAATATATTCTTTTCTGAGCTGAAAGACTTATTCAAGTTTCTCATCAGGGGTTTGGTCTTCACTTAATGCAATGTTATCAGAAAAATTTGTTTTGAAAGGGTTACTTATATGCTAGATTCCATTACAAGAAAAAAATGGCTATTTTTGCTTCAAGGTGATACAAAGAGCTGCCAAATTCTATATAAAGAAAAGCAACATGCTATCCTTTGGTAGGGAGCCACATTTCTGTTCATTTTCCATAGGAAGTTTTAGTAGATCTATGTTGAAGAAACAGAAAAAATAATCTATAATCTAGTTGCCTTATTTATATAATAAAAATTTGAATTCAAGTTTAATTATAAAAAGAAATAAAAAGAATTTTGCAGATTGACAACTGACAAATCATTGCCAATCCCACAGAAGAATGTCACGTGAATCCCAAGACAGGAAGGTCACTGGGAGCTGGCGTAGGGTCTGCGGTGCCGTGTCAGAGCAGCTGTAGTCCAGACGTTTGTGAGGATGCTGGAGAAGGGAGCCAGGCGTTTTAGAGCAGAGAGTATCTGGGATTCTCTGATTTCATACGCATTTACGTGAAGCATGGGCGATGTATGTCATTAGGTCGCTCCTAGGAATGTGTGAACAAGTGAGGGCTGGCCTGACCCAGGAGCTCTGGGCTTCCTTCACAGGGAGAGGCTGGGGAGCCGGGCGGAAGGGTGGCAGTGTGGGAATGTGTGCAGCTGGAACTGGCACCACGCACCACTAAGAGCCTGACTGTGCCACGCACAGGCATCCAGTTGGCAGGAGTCTCATTCCAACCCTGGAACAGGGCTTTCTTTTATTTCAAACACCCAGCTGCCTGGTGCACATTTTTGTTCTGGCAGTAAATAACTTCAAGCTCATTTATGAGTTCCCTTTTTAAAATATTCCATGGAAGAATAGAAGTTTTTAGATGAAGAACTCTCCAACTTAATAATAAGGAAACAACTTTTTAAAAGTAGGCAGGAGATTTGAATAGACATATGCCAGCAAAGATATACAGATGGCATCTAAGAATTTTTAAAAATGCTCAGCATTATTAGTCATCAGGAAATGCCAATCCAAAGCATATTGAGATGCCACTCCAGTGTACCAGGATGGCCAGATTGAAGACTACTGTCCCCACCAAGTGAGGGTGCAGAATGACTGGCACTCATGTGCATTGCTGGCAGGATGTAAAATGCCACAGATACTTTGGAAACCATTTGAAAGCTTCTTGAAAAAGTCAATGTACTTTTATCTTAGTAAAATCCCATTCCTAGGCACTTAGCAAAAAAAAAAAATGAAAATTTATGTTTATATAAATCTATACTGGAATGTTTACAGTGACTTCCTTTATAATTGTTCCAAACTAGAAGTAACTCAAGTTTCTGTCAACAGGTGAACATGCAGACAAATTGTGGTATATCCATTCAGCGGAACACTACTCAGCAATAAAGAGAAATAAATCACTGATACAACAACATTGATGAATGTCAAAATAATTATACTCAAGCCAATTTTTTTGTGAAAAAAAAAGACAAAAAAGCACATGCTATGTGACTCAATTCATAAAAACTTAAAAAAATGTGAACTAACCTATAGTGACAGCAGTCATTACATGAGGTTGGATAAAGGGACAGTGAAGGGTGACAGAAAAGAACAGCTGAGAAAAACTGGAAAACATTTTGGGGTGATGGACCATTTCTTTCATTTTATAGGGTGCAGTGAAGATGTCTGTATATATGTTAAAACTTTTTACTTTGTACCTTTTAAATATGTGCAACTTATTTTACGTCAATTGTAGTGGCTTCTATTTCAGATGCTTTAATTCTAGTTATCATGTTGAAGTAGTTGTAAAGCCTGAAAATCACTGCTTGGCAGCCTCTAATGATATGGTTTCCTAAGGCAGTGTTCATCTTGCTAACACCATGAGGATAAATGTTGGGGAGACATTTGAGATGGCTGCACAGTCTTCAGCATCACTAAATAACACCACTATCATACCTGATATGGCATAATGTATTTAATACATGAAAATGGAGGATCACTTTGCCTGTGTGTGGCGCAGATGCATCTTACACGTCTCCTGGTTTGATGTAGGATAGAACATAGAGCACTACCTATGAAACTTTTTTTTTCCCTTTCGTTTTTTTGAGACAGGGTCTCACTACAAGATGACCTTGAACTCACTATGTACCCCAGACTGGCCTTGAATTCATGGTAATCTTCCTGCCTCAGCCTCCCAAGTGCTGGGATTACAGGAGTGTGTGACTTTGCCTGGTGAAGAATTCTTGCTAAAATATCTCAACCTAAATAAATTAAGAATATTAGAGCCAACATCCAGTTTGTAGGGAACAAAGAGGACAGAGAAGCCACTGGGGAGTAAGCAAATACATCTAGGATGAAGGATACCCTAGGGACAAGTGACCAGGATTCTTAAATATGTGAATGCATTTGTAAGTCAGCATTCTCATTTATACAATGTTTAAGGGGTGTGACAACTAACAGGGTGTGTGGAACATGGGGTAGAAATGATCGGGCATGAAACCACTCTAAGAAGACTTTGAGGGGCAGTTATTACGGAAATTTAACTATGGACTGGGAATTAAATGTACTTAGGAGTGACTATTAATCAGGTAATGGTGTCACAGTTAAGTATGGAAATATCCTCATTTTAAATTTATATAATATTAGTGCTTATTTTCAATTATACATGAAAATATAGAACAGCAAAATAACATGACAAATTTGCCTTAATGTACTACAAAATAAGGGAAAGAAAAAAGAAATAAGAAGGGATCAATAAAGTAGGTCTTTCAAAATAGCAATGGCTACATCTGCAGAATGGGTACACAAAGGGGTATTATTTTACTGTTTTGCTTTTGTGGATATTAAAAACTTTTCATAGCAAAAATCCTTTATAACCATTTCTCTAGGGATTAAACAGACTATGAAATATAAGCATATGACATATACTTTTAGGCATAGTTTACTGAGTGTTTTACATGGAAGAAATACCTGCCCATAAATTAAAAAGTAGATTTTGTTATTATTTGTATTTTTCATAAGAATCTTTTTGGTTTACACCTTATGCTCTGGGTAACTAGCTTGGAGAGAATGATACAGTGTTACAACTATTGTTATTCTCTTATTTGATTATAAAATTTGTTTTATTTTTCTTAAAGTAAAAATAAAAAACAGATAAAATCACAAAAACTATATTTCCTTTCCCTTAAAAAAGTGGATTTATCTTTACTGAAAATTGAGATTTGTGAGGCAGTCTTTTTCCATTGCAAATGCATTGTTTCTTTTATAAAAGAGTTTGCCAGGAATTCCATTAAATGATTTATTGGTTTTCCATGAGGATTGTCTTACTAATTCCCTTTCCCCCTTCAGTCTCTTTTACCTTCCAACCAAAGGTGTTCGATCTCTTTTTACCTCCCCAACTTTTTGAAAGCTGATCTCCTCTACTGGGATTATTTTCTTCACTTTATATTTTGCAAAAATTTCTGCATTTGTCAGCGTATTATTTTTCTCAGAGAAACTGACCCAATCAGATGAAATATACATACATATATAGACATCTACATGTATATACATGTGCACACACACATGTAAACATGTATACATGTATGCATTGGTAGAGAGACAGAGATGATAAGAAATTGGCTAGCAGGAGACCCAAGAGAACTGCAGGTATACTTCTGTCCAAGTGCCTGCAAGTTCTGAGTCCTGCAAGATCTGATGTTTTAGTTGCAATTCAAAGGCAGGAAGGGAAAAAATCAATGTCCCAGCTTAGCCAGGAAAAGGAGTTCCTCTTACTCAACCTTTTTGCTCCACGAAGGGCTTCAACCAAGTAGACAAAGCTCACACACCATCTGCTCTACTTGGTCTACCGAATCAAATGTTAATCTTACTAGAATAACGTTTGGCCAAATATCTGGGTACCCCGTGGCCCAGTCAAATTGACATATAAATTGACATCACTCTTGTTCATGCCTGCAGATCAGCCTCTAGTAGACATCCCACACTAAAGCCTCCAGATGCCTATGCTGCACAGGGACACATGTCTATTCCTGATTCTGCGCTATACATTTCCAAATGAGGAACTCTTACCTGATTTAATCTTTCAATCACTGGGACCTGGCATAGAGCAGGTATAAATATTTGTTGAGTGAGTGAGTGAATAGAAGAATGATTATATATGCAGAAAAATAAGGAGAAACTCTACAAGTAAAAAATGTCACGTTTACATGTTCTAAATTTAAATGTGACTTTGGTTAGAGGATGGGTTTCAGGACTGAGAGGAGTAATTATGAAGGAGGAAGCTGTACTAAACAAGAACCTCAGTAAAAGCAAAATAAAGTTTATTCTTAAAGACAGTTCAATACTGGTTTGAGATTATAGACCTGATTAAGCTATCACTCAATAGACCAGCATGAATTATATTTTGGTCTAAGTTATAGTGAAATAATTATCTTAGCAAACTTTGTAAGCGAATAGTTTAAAATGTGGTAGCATTTAAAATGAAAGCATCATTCCTTTTACTTATTCCACTCTACCTTAAACCTGCTCTCCAAGAGTCTATTTTAACTACTACTACTTCTGGTAACATTCATATCTTCAAATAATGCACTTGTACTGCTATTTCTTAGTTTACTCATGGACATTTATTATTTCCACTCCTAACAGTTGTACAACTTGGAACAAGTCATTTGATTTTGCTATTTCACTTTCTTTTGTAAAATGGGAAAATGATATTATCTGGCCTCACAAAACTCTTACAAGGATTACATGAGATTCTATATGTAAAGTACTTGGTATGTAGTAACAGCTATATAAATTTGATAGTAACAACAATGATAATAATAAGTTATAATCATCAATTATAGACACAAGTTTCTTATGGCACCTCCCCACCTCCTACTATCTCATCTCCTCTTATTCTTCTTAGGTAACTATATCACAAGTCTTCAATAAATCAGTAAAATAATGTTTAGATTATGATGGCTATTCAAATATATTCTCACTTGCAGTAGATAGATGTGCAGGCTTACATGGCTCCATTTTTTTGTTTTTTAAATTATTATTATCATTTTACTTTATGATAGTGGGAAAATAGAAACCACACATTCAGTAGAAACCATGGTCCGGTTTTGAGTAGCCGTATAGAACCCTCCAGGGATGCTGGGTAAGGGCAGTAGCGAGCTCAGCTGCGTGTCAGCCTTGTGATCATGAGGGGAACCTGACTGTCTATAGTGTGTCGTGTTGCAGAGATGTGATAGTCAATAGGTTAAGTGGGTTAAATGCATTTCAGTTTATGATATTTCAGTGTACAATTGGTATATTGGGATATAACCTGCTCATTAAGTTAGGAATGTCTGTAATGTGTATGTTAGTGTTTGTTTGTGCAAATGAACTGTTTTGTAAGCAGAATCTTATAATATGAATTGGAGGCTCACAGTGTGGTCTGGGGCCAGCAGTTGGATTTACAGTATGATCCGGAGCCAGCAACTGGGTTTGGCAGCTTCTTACCTGTGAACAAAATAGCAGTCACCCTAGCAGGTCCACCTGAGCCTGGAGAGGAAGCTGCTTTACAGCAGGCACTGGAAATGAGCCTGCATGGGTCTAAGGGACCTTGGGACTCTTCCTCCTCCCATGTCCCTCTCACGCCCTCTCCTGGCAAGGTTTAGCATCAAGCCATGGCAAAGGAGAATTTTACTGGGCCCACCTCCTTTATCACAGAGCAGGGAGAGAAGGGTGGATTTGGAGCCCAGGGGCAAGGAATTACTGACACTTCTGTTAAATCCCAAGGCCTTCTAATATTGTATGGTAGGTAAATTCCAGATACTAACTCAAAGACCTGAGATGTGTGGAGGAAGAGGGGGAGCATATTAGTTGTTTTCAGATATGTGAATGCCTTCCATATAAGGGAGGAATCCATTGTGTATATGTCACTCAGAAGGAAAAAGACTGAAAAAATGTGACAGAGACAAATTTTGGCCTACCCTGAGGAATTTCAATACTTACCTCCAAAGTGTCTCCATTATCCGACAGTAAGAATGAAGCAGAAGCTACAGAGATTCTCTGTCAGGTTATGGGAGTTTACTCAAAGTTTAAACAAGATGGACCCCCAGGTCCATTTAGTTCTAGAGAAGCTGTGAACTTTTTGTTACCTAAAGTGAGACACTGATGTTTTTCTTTTTCTTTTTTTTCTTTCTTTTTTTTTTTTTTTATCGGTACCAGGGATTGAACTCACAACTGCCTGCTTGCAAGGCAGGCGCTTATGCCGCTGAGCTAAATCCCCAGCCCCGACACTGATGTTTTTCATCTACATCATCCATCTACCCACCCACCCTGCATCCATCTGTTCATCCTCTTTTGAGTTGCTTTAAGATTCAAAGATGTTGTTTCACTCAGTTGAAATCATACATTTGGACCTGTATTTATTAATTAACTTCTAAGGGTTATAAAATTAACAATAGAATTAATCAAAGACATTATGTACAAATGTATTATTTTTACTCAGTTTAAATCTTTTTTGAGACTGTGTCTCACTGTATATCCCAGGCTGGCCTCAAATTTGCAATCCTCTTGCATCATCTTCCTGAGTGCTGGGATTATAGGCATGTGTCATCATGTCCAACCAGTTTAAATTTTTGAAAAAAAATCTATTTGCTGTCATTTATGCTCCAGATGTCCTTTTCTAAAAATTTCTCATAATGTGACAAAAGAACAAGAACAGTAAAATTAAAGAGATGGAACAAACAAAGCTTTACAATGAGAAGACACACAGCGTACAGTAAGGTAATTCCACACCATCAAGTCTGAAATCTCTGCAATCACACTGCAGAGCTGAGACACATATATGGGTCTTTTCTACCCCCACTAGGACTTACTTCCTTAGTTCGAGTTTTGTCTGAGAGGGTTAATGGTATGCGTTTACTGTTTGAAAACGGGTTTGTTTTCTTTTCTGACACACGAATTTTCAAGACTTGGAGTTCTAAACAGAAAGGAGGTAGTGAAAAGCATTTCCACTGCAGGGCCACTTCATTACTCAGAGGTGAAGTAAGTAATGGAATGGGTAGTACAAATAGTGAAGAGTAAGAGGTGGAGTGGAGCATCTCGACCCGGAGTCCGGCTCAGCACTATGCAGTGGTGATCCCCAACGTGTTCAAAATCGTTTGAGGATGCAAGGATACTGTGGGGACTGGAATTGGTCCGTTCTCGTTTATGGGCTGCGTAAACAAAGCTGAAACACTGGTTCAGTTCATTCACCAGAGAACAAGGTGAATCGCCCAACATCACACAGCCAACATTACCCACGCAGAGTTGCACATCTGGGACTGGAAATTAGGTGCCTTCGCTTTCTCACCCCCTCTGTCTATCTCTGCTATGCTGGAAGCTGAATCCCAGAGCCTCACACATGCTAGACAAGCACTCTACCACTGAGCTACACTCCTGGCACCAGCTTTCATGGTTCACAACCTGGATCTTATTTTTTTAACTTACTTTGTTGGCTTTGTCGCATAGATAATCATGAAGATAGCTGCTCATGAAAATCAAAATTCACTGCTGAAAACCTGTCTTGTGGGACCTTGGATTTAAGGCCCTGCTGCTGCTCAGGCAGGGACCAAGGTTTGCCTGCTGCTATCTGGACAGGCTGTGTCCTGGTGTCTGAGCACAGTGTGCCACTGGTCTGGGCAGGAGACATACAGAATGTGTAAGTCGACAGCACTGCTGCCTGAGAGACAGCCCTCTTGCTAGTGGGTAACCCGCAGTCGTGGCTCCATGACTATGCATCCTGGAGCAGCTGCAGGCAGCCAAGGGCGGGGCGCCCAGACAGTGCGTGCCACCCCATCCCGCCACAGAGTTGGGTAATCATATATAATCCACCCAACAGTGGGCCGGCTTGTAATTGTTATAGGGCCCTTTCAGTTTCTTGCAGTTTCCTTTGTCTCAGCAGTTTTGGTTGCATCCTGAAAACTGTCAGGCTTCCTTGTTTCTGTAAGGACCTGACAATTCCGGCCTCACAATGCAGCTTAAATTGGACCAGCTGCTGCCTCAATGGAGCAAGCTGCCCATCTCCAAGGCATTAAGCCCAAAATTATTTCGAAAATTGAAGCCTTTGACTTGCTCTGGATTAATGTGATTAAGCAGGGCTTGCTTTAATTTGTAGCCATCTCTTCCTTTATTAATAACATCTCATCAATTGAAGCAGCAGCTTCTGTTGTCTGCGAGACAACAGAAAGTTGGGCTGATTGCGGTTTGTCTGCAGGAAAAGACTTGCATGTTTCAGAAGCAACTGATACAAGGCTTCAGTTGGGGCAGATTTAGATCTGTTTGTTATTCTTAATTTTTTTATAGAAATTTAATAAGCAAATGAGTCTTCTCTCCTTCTCCCCCTTGGTTTGCATCCTCCTGAGGTCTATGTTTGATTTACATTGCCCTTTAAGTAATAAAGAAAGGATCTTTTTTTCATCTGAATTGTATCAGCTGGTAAAATCTGGAAGAAATATCCTTGAGAGTTAAGAAAGGCAGAATTAAAAGAGATTTGATTTTTTTTCCTGTGTAATTGAAAGTGTATCACCATTATGATGATTATAAATAATCTGATAGCTTTTCTAAATAAAAAAGTATTACCTCATTACTTGAGACCTCAGACAATGACAGATTATAGTGGAAGAAATTAGGACAATGTTTTTTTAAAAAAATGTTTCTAATAATGTTTAAAGCTAAATGAAATTGTTCTTATAGAATCTATTCTGGTAAATTTAAAAGAGTAATAATACCTAGTTTCATTTTTTTTTTCTTCTTAACATAACTTAACGAATGAAAGTGTATGTCCAAGTATTTTTCTTGGGTTAAGGATGACCTTCTTTCTATACTACAAAAGCCAAAAACACAGGTCTGGTAATTAGCAATATGGATATCAGTCCTTTTTTTTGTTTTGTTTTGTTTTGGTACTGGGACTTGAACTCAGGACTTTGTATTTGCCAGGCACTGAGCTATATTTCCAGCCTTACTCCTTTTCTTAGTAGAAAGCTAGAAGAAAGTGATTTAGGGAAAATCATAGCACCTCTTTGGGCCTAAATTATCTTGTCTCTAAAATTAAGAAACTGAGGGGGAAACTTTTTTCAATTCCTTCTAGTCTGCTGTTACATGGCTCAAACTTTCGTGGTTTCTTATCACATTAGGAAAGGATAACTTGCTGACTCTGGTTCCAATGTTATCTTCTTGTCATTACAAAGTGTACAGTGTAATTGGTCAGATTTACTGATATTTGGGTCAAATCTGGTAATTTCTGGAAATCAGAGAGCCTTACTCAGCACCATTGCGTGTACTCGGTACCATCGCATATACTCTTAACTGTTGATCATCTTTCTAAAAAACAACTGCTTTCTAAAAAACAACTGCTGTCTTATTTGTAGCTCTTTGGCTACTTAGCATTTTTGCATTAATAACTTTATTAGACATATAGGGTGGCACATACCTTTAACCCCAGCTACTCCAGAGGCTGAAGCAGGAGGATGACTAGTTCAAGGTCAGTCCGAGCAACTTATGAGACCCTGACTCAAAATGAAAAGGGCTGGGAATGTAGCCCAGTAACACAGTGCTTTGGCTAACATGCCAAGGCCTTGGGTTGGAACCATTCCCAGCAATGCAAGCAGACAAAGGGGAGAAAAAAACTCAAAATACAAATAAAAACTCTATATAATAAGAATGCTATATGATCCATTTGTAAATTAGCTTAATGCAGCCATTCCAGGCTGGGGAGGCCTGGGCACATAGTGAAGCTAAGACAGAGCAGAGGTAGGAAGTGCTGGCAGCATCTGCTGCAGTCTAAGCTGCTCCTGCTCTTCCCGCCCTGTGACCACACAGTCACTGCTGAAGGGTGGTACTGAAACTGTCCTTATTTGCGAGCACCACTATCCATGGTTTAAGAGCTTCCGGAGTTCCCAATGGCTTGTTCCGAGTGCTTTTGAAGACCAGCATCTGACAACTGTGGCTCTGGCGTGGTCTTTGAAGAACTGGAGCTACAAGGTTTCCTTGTACATTTTGGCAGGCGTCAGACAGGGCAGTGAGGGTGGCCCCCTGAGTCTGCTTGGTGACCAGAAGAGATTTTGGCCTCACAGTGGAATGAGATTTTTCTCCTTTGAGGATTATTTCTAAAAGGGTGTTGAGGCCATGGGGATCCCACTGTCGTGTTCTCATTTCCTGCCATAATCTGTGGGAGCCTTCATCCCTTCATTAATGAAAGCAGCAATAATACTTCCGACCACGACAGATCAGCTGATGGCAAAAGCATGTCCTGCATGTCTTCAGTGTAGATACTCAGATAACCCTGTTAAGTGAACAGGTGTGACAGCCCTTTCTCCAGACACTTGCCATGGGTAAAAATAAAGGGGCATATGGACATCCATTTTAGAAACACACATGTATCCAGATGTGGTGGTGCATGGCTGTAGTCCCAGCACTCTGGAAGGCTGAGGCAGGAGGATTGTAAATTCAAGTCCAGTCTGGGAAATGTATCAATTTTCTATTGTTGTTGTTTTAAAAATAAATAAGTAAACATATAAATAAATAAATGGACTGGGGATATAGCTCAGTGCAAGAGGCCCTGAGTTCAATCACCAGGATTTGCAAACAAAAAACAACCCAAACCAAACCAAACCAAAGCAAAACTAAACACATTCTCAGAGGTTTCAGAAATGAGTAATAAGGAAGTTATTTTCCACTGAGAACTCAGAGAAGTACCTTTTCTTCTGGGTGCCCTTTTCAGATCCTACAATTGTGGGCCTAGTGTCAAGTGCTCTTCTCCCAGCTCCTCCCTGCATACCCCTCCTCCAGGTGTCTAGGGTGGTTTACATCTCACTCTCTCACCATATCAAATGCTTTCTTTTTCCTCTTTGCAAGGCATCTCTGACATAGCAAGGTTGAAAGGCGTACAGTTGGCATTTTCATAATAAAAATGGCAGACTGTGAGTAGTTTCATATAGTTGAACATAGTATCTAGAAGGCATGTGGTATTTTGTTGGTGTTTGACTTCTTTTTAAAAATTTTTTTTTATTATTTTCAAGGTAGTGAAATACAACAGAACAAGACAGAACAAAGCCAATTGAGACAGTGCAGTGAAATTGGTACAGAATATCACAACAGGTTACTGAGGTAACAGTAATAGGTACCATAGCATATCTCATTATCTTTACCATAGTTGTTCTTTCAATCAGGTATAGCAAAATCAAACCAAATACAGAACATTATACAACTTATAAAAACAGAATATTGAATAGAGCAATACAATTAATCAGGACAAAGCAAAACAGTGATAACAATGTTTGCCTTCAAACAGATGGTAGAAGGAAATCCACCCATTTGCTATATTGCATATGGTCAACCTCCCAAGAGATGCTCAGACTTCTGGCTCCCATTTGCTACCAGGGGTAGAAGGGTGGAGTGTTTGATTCTTAGCCCGAGTGTCAGTAGGCTTATGGCTGCTTACCAGGGAGGTGAGTGGGTTGCTTGGTTTCCCAGCGTCCTAATTTCCAGCATGGCTCGGATCTTGGGAGATGCTGGCTGGTTCTCTCCCTAGGGCGACCACCGCTTCTTGTTTGACTTCTGAATGTGATGTCAGTAGTAGAGCATGGGACTCTTGAGTCCCATGCTCTGCTTAGCAGATATGAAGCCATTGACATCATGCATGCTGACGTGTGATGTAATCCTTTACATGCTGCTTTAGCTATTCAAGTGCGTGTGACTCAGATTCTCAGGGGAGTGGACCTCTTAAGAGCAGGCCAACAGTGCTGGGTCTGCAGTGTATCCCCCACAGTTCCAAATACCTGTATACAGTGGGAAGCACTTAATATTCAGATGTGTCTCTTGAATTCTTTTTCCTTAAATTATGATGCAGGCTCTGAGTCTCATAATTGGGGAATGTTAATTCACATCCCAGAGTCTGAATCTGTGATTCATGTCTCTGCAAGGACTAGGACTTGTACTCAGCGCCTCATTTCTTTCCACAATGACATAGTAGCCTTTGGCTTGTGGAGAGCATCAGTATGACTTGACCATCAGGTTCCTAGCTGCAGGAGCTGGAGTTTTATACACAGCATCGTTTCACTGGATAAAATACTAAGTTTGGAATCATACCTGGTTTCATATCCAGTGTGCCATGTACAGACATGTGACCTTGGCACAGCCACTAAATATTTTGCTATTTGATTTGTTTCTTTTTTACTTAAAAGAAAGCCCGCTTCATACCACTGATAGGGAGATTTAATGAGATCTAATATGTAAATTATTTAAAATACTTTTGGCTACAAGTAACTACCAAAATTGGTTTAAGAATAGGAATGTGTATTTTGGTGCATTAGAAGTCAAGAAGTTGCAGGGAGGTTAATTCAGTAGCTTTAAAAAAATATCAAGATTTTTGTTCTTATCTCTTTACTGTGCCATCCTTAGCATTGACAGTGTCTTTCACTGGCCCTAGATGGCTGCACAGTTTTATGCATCAAATTCCCAACATCAGTATTCATTGTCAATAAGAGAGTTAATGTTCCATTTTTGTGTCTTTTTATAAAGTGAAGAGATCTCTAAAAGTCCCCCAAAAGGCATCCCTTTCTGTCTATTTGTTGGCATTGTTTCACATGTTCATGTCTAAACCAATCTCTAAAATGGTCAGTAAGAATGGAAACAGTCAAGACATTCAGTGCTGCCTGTCTGCAGTTACTAGCTACCTAAACTAAATGGGCATGGGAAAGTGTTGGGTGTGACCAAGAGACAGCTAAACCATGTGACATTGATTGGTGGACCCTCCAGGACGGTCATGTAAATGCATGTGTGGATGACCTGTGTGAGTGAGTGGTTATCCTTGTGCATGTAAAACCTCAGACTTGTTCCTTCCCTGTAGTTTCATTTCCTACATACATAAGCCAAGGTTCATGTTCTTAATTCTGTTTTATTCAAGATATTGACTAAAATCAATCTCCATCAAAAATAAAAAATTTAAAATGTAACAGGATTTTGATCCTCAGAGGCATAAATCTGGGTAAAAACTACACTTGCTGAGACTTTGCAAGAGGAGTAAGTAGCAGTATAGATCTTTAGATAGTCCATCTGGTTACCACCCTAAAGTTAAGATAAAGGAAAACCAGAAAACTGCACTACAGTAAGTTCCAGGCTCACCAAAAACATGTTACCAGAAGATGATCTAATTTATCTTACTCATTATAGTGGGCTTGCTGATGGGGACATGCCAATTTTCTTGCTCAACATTTTGTCCCTCAAATTCAGTCTTATCAAATCACATAGCTGTAGTTCATGTGGCTTTTTCCTACTGATTATCTGTTCTTGTCGGACCATGCTGCAGTTTATTTTTTCATTTCCTGGGGTTGTTTCCATTTTCTTCTGTTACCAACAGTGTTGTTATACCTCCTGGCATGTGTCCCCTGGTACCTTAGGCTCCTGGAGTTTTAAGATATGGAGCATCCTCAGTTTTTGATTTCCAAGTTAGGATGTCCCTATTTCAGGGCAAAAAAATTTTTTTTATTTTTATTTTTTGAGACAGGGTCTCACTATGCAGTTCAGGCTGGCCTTGAACGCATTTTGCAGCCCATGCCTGCCTGAAACTCATGGTGATTCTCCTGCCTCAACCTTGTAAGTACTAGGATTATAGCACAGGCCGCCATACATGGCCAGGGTATCAAGTTTTTGTTGATTCTGTGGTTTGAAGTGGCATCTCACTGTGGTTTCAATTTTCATTCTTTTGATTACTAATAATTTTCATATATTTTTGGCCATTCATATTTCTTTTCTGTGAAATTCCTATTTATATCTATTGCTAATTATTCTATTGAGTTTTTTGTTTCTGAAGTTTTGTCTTTTCTTTCCTGACTTAAGGTTCTTTGTGTGTTCTAGATGCTAATTCTTTGACAGTTGTATGTGTAACAAATATTTTTCTTTTCTTTGGTGGCTTTAAAAAGCTATTTTGATAAACAGAAGTTCTTAATTTTAGAGTGACTGAAATTATTAGTCTTTTTCTTTGTGGCTTGCACCATTTGTAGCTTGCCTTGAAATAGTTTGCTAATGTAAAATCATAAATACATTCTCTTCAGTTGGCTTCTAAAAGACAAAATCCATTTTGCCTTTACATTAAAATATTAATGTTAATAGAATTGATTTTTGTTTATTGTCTAAGCATCTAATTTTGTTAGATAATTATCTGTGTGTGTTTGTTATCTAATTTTGCCTTTCTCTTAGTGGGTAATCAGTTGTTCAGGGATCTACTGTGTCACCTTGCTGACATACTGAGTTTTCATACCAGCATGGGTTTCTCCCTGAGTGCGATGTTTGGCTTTTAGTTTATGAATCTATCCTTTACTAGATCAAAGCACTGTCTTAGTTATTAGTTACATATTTGGTGAGATGAGTCTCTCTGATTCGTTTTTAGGACAGTCTTGTCCATTCTTAGGCCTTTGCTCTTCCATTCATTTTAGAATCAGCTTTCCTGAAGAATTCTTGATCATGATTTTTATTACAGTTTTGGAATAAACCTGAATTGCATGAAGCTTTAGTTTTTAAGTGCATCGCTGGATTCAGTTTGCTATTAATTTTGGAGTTTTCAGTTCAGTTCATTAATGAGAGTGGCCTATAATTTTCCTTTTTTCACTCACCTTGTCTGATGTTAACATTAGACATTAGCCCAGTAGATTGTGTTGGAACTATTATTCCTTTTTCTTACCATTTTGAAGTTTATGGGGTGATGAAAATGTTTTAAAATTGATTAGGTGCTATTTATCCAATTCTGAATATACTAAAATCCAATGAATTGTGTACTTTAAATGGGTAAATTATATAGTATGTGAATTTTATGTTGGTAAATTTGTTTGTTACCAAAGAAAAGCATTTCCTGCCAAAATCATCAATAAATAAATAAATAGCTCTCAACCTCTCTGAATGTGTATGTGTCTGTTCTTATTCTCCCTTCCACTTACCTCTCCTTGGTTTGATCTCTCTGTGCCCCCATTGGAAATGTGGAATAAAAAAGTTTAACTTGTGTCTCAGAAAGGGTCAATTTAACAAAGATGAATGGAGAAGATTGACATGAACATTGTTTTCCAACTTCCACCCACATAGGTGATGACACACAGCAGCCCCAGTGACCCGGCCTTGATCGCAGAGCAGCTCTTACTCACTAGTGCATGTACACACACACATAGACACACACATGCGTGTCCTGGACCGGCTCAGACCGGCTCAGACCATCTGACTTTGGGAATGCAGCGTCAGGAAACAATACGAGGGCGGTGACTGTAGGAGCAAACACACCAGGTGTAGCCCACTGTAGGCAAGTGCTGGAGGTAAGAAACCGTCTCTGAAAGACAATTTCAGTGTGAGCTCCAAAGGAAAACAGTCAAATCTACACAAAGATTGGGCTCTGTGGAGTGGCTCCTCTGTGGGGAATTCTACTTTATTCTCTGTGCCAGAAACCTTGACCCCACCCTGTCTGTGAAGCAGGAGCCTGCTTTGTAGACGGGCGCTGATCAAGACCACGACCATTATCGAGCTGGGATCCAAACGTCTGAAGCTTATCACCAAGCACAATAGTGAAGGCTTCTTAGCCACATTTCTAATTATATTTCCCCCACTTTTTAGATAAAGGGACAAAGAAATATGGGACTTACTTTTCAGTTGTTCAGGGTGCTCTGAAGTGTTCTCTGTAAGGTGGAGAGACGTGGTTTTGTTCTGTAGCAATACTGTGAAGGGTGTGTGCTTCACAACCCTCCTCCTATGTACAATAGCATGTGCGTGTCACAGGGAGAAGGAAATCATTTGTCCTTTCTAATAAAAAGCAATAATTTATAATTTGTACTAATCGCAAGTCTATCATCTCCTAAAACCAACCAGCTCTGCACACGTCATCCTCTCCCCAACCTCTGCAGCAAGTATCCAGCATAGGACTGTGCACAATTTGCAGAAGGGCCAAGCCAGAGATCGGCTGTTACCAAATTATCTGCAGCTTGGAATTTATATATCACAATTGACTTCGAATTTATCTGCATTGCTGTTTTGGTGGTCAGGGAGTATAATTTATGCTGACCTGCATAGTGGTGAAAATAAAACTCACTTATTCCAGTGTTTTCTGGCATTGGCAAGCCCAGTGGTGCTCATATTTGTGGGTATCATTGTCATGTTGGGGAACAGGTGGCCATTCTCTACCCCTGGGGTACCCAGCCTAATTGTCTCTGCAATCCCAGGTGATAGAAGCATCGCAGGCGGCACTGGGCTTCATACAAAACTTGAGCACCTTCTAATCTGTGCTGTGATCTAAGAGTAATGAAGATGCTCTCAAACCAGCATCTACCTCCAGACCTTGTCCCATCCAAATGTCCCACACAGGGCTGCTCAAATAAGCTAGAAACAAGGCAGCCCTTATCAACTCACTTTCTGGCACTGATTGTGGAATACAGGATGAATTCTCCAACAAAAATATAGAAAGACAGATTGTTTTCATGTCTCTCATTAGATAGTCTCTGTAGTCTGTTGAGGACAGGACTTAAGATTTATTTTGACTAACCTCATTCCTCTTCTCTCGCAAAAAATAAAAGACAGTAAATAAAAAGGAAGGAAAAGAAGCGGAGACCAGTGGTGCTTCATAGGGCTACTTTCTATAGGGTGACCTATATGGTGCAAATATCCAGTTTTTCTACTATATAGATGATAATTAGTCAATTATTAGGACAATCAATGAAGGGGAGAGTAGATCAGTTAAAATGTTTACAGGAACTTTAATTTTAAAAACCTTAAATGTGTGTTCTTGCTCCATAGTTTAAACTCAGGCCTGCATTTTTCCTTTGGCCAGGGTCTTTCCCTGGGGGCTCTCCTGCCTCCTTGGTGCAGGGTGGGGTGGAGTGTTGGGACTCAGGGGGCAGGCTCTCCAGGAGCGGGCTTGACGCTGCCTTCTGTGGCGCTGTGATCTTGATCATGCCGTTTCAATTGGGGGTCTTGGAGTGTATCTCCCACAAACAAGGGAGGGCCACTGTATTAGGTGTATTCACTGTGTTGTGCAACCATCATCACCATCGATCTCCAGAACTCTTTCCTCTGGCAAAAGCACAACTCTGTCCCATAAACACTATCTCCTCATTCCACCTCTCCCCAGCCCTTGACAACCAACCTTCCCCATCTTTGATAGAGCTTGGTGTCCTTAGAGGAGTCTTCTCTGCCCCCTTGTACTGACTAGGTGCTTTTGGGCCATGACTCTATCCAGGAAATTCCCATGACCCTGTTCTGTGGCCTCCTGGATTGTGAGCTCCTTGAAGTGAGGAGGAGCTGTCCTCTTCATTGTTTTGTTAGCTGTACTTCAGAGGCCATGCACGTTCTGTGCTCTGTGAGAACTTGCAGAATGCATCCTTCCTGTGGCTGGCTGGTAGGTTATAAGCTTCGCCCCAAAGCAAACATGAAGTTGTGTCTGATTTGGACCAATTAAATCAATTAGATCAGTGTATTTCAGCCTTTAAAAAAATGTAGCCTCCTTAATGAGCCTTTTTTAGACATTTGTTTCCTAATTGTCTTTCTTTGTCAATTTTAATATCATATATACAGTATATATTAGTTAATGTATTAGTTTATATATGTATTAGTTACATATGATCCATTTTAATATGTAAGATATTTTTGTCTCCCAGGAACCAGCTTTTGTACCTTTGGAAGTAATATCACCATTATTGAGAATATTCCAAGATAGTAGGCTAACTTGCTAGAATTAGCTGGTTTGGACTATGCAGAAGTGCAAAAACATTTCTATTCCTTATTTTCATAGTCATTTATAAAGTTACTGAGCTTTGGTCACTTGCCTGGTTGAGATAAAGGTGCTAGTATTTTTTCAGGGTTTTTTTTTTTTTTTTTTTTTTGGTACAAAATAACTGGTGCTCTGACACTGAGTAGTTTGGCCAAGCCAAGCCTTTTCCCAGACCACCAATAATACTCCCATGTGGAACTAAGTCATAAACACATCTAAGTACTTGGCTCATAGTTCCATTTTTCTTGAAAAATACTTAAATGACACAGTAATCATATTTATTAAATGAATTTAGACAACTAAATAGATCACAGTCATTCTTCCCAGTGATCCTTTTGTGTCATTCTTATGTGATATTTGTAAAAATACACCATACGAGTTTGGAGAATATGCATCTGCCTCATAGATTGTAATGTGGTATGGGCACAAAATGATTCGGAAATTGTCATTATCTTTGGGTGACTTAATGTAGCTCTGCTGGCAAAGCCATGTGAGCAGCCATGTCTGTAATGGAGGCTCCGATAAATTGCCTTTTCTCACCCATGTGGAGAGGTGAGAATAGTTTTTGAAGAATATGAAAACATTTCAGACTTGATTTTTAAAGGTCCTTGTCTGCTAGCATGATTCCAGGGATTTCCTAGATATCTTCTAAGTGATGTGGAACACAGACACTTTTAGGAAAACCTCCCCTCGGCAGCTTATCCAAGGAAGCTCAGCTGAGAGCAGGCTGTGCCATTCTGGTTTTAATAACCCAGACCCTAAATATCTGGAAGTTTCTGGCTGTTCATAGAAGTTCCATTATTGTTAGCCCATCAATCACTGTTAGTATATAGTAAATATAGCACATAGATTGGACTAATAATAATAATACATAGATTTGATTGCTGTAAGTTCCCAGGAGCTTTCCTTGATGTGCCTGTCTTTGATGCTCACAACCACGCTCTAAGATTGATGGGGCCAGTGTTAGAACCCCAGCCTTACAGATGGGTGTCTTATCGCTAAGAGAAGTGAAATGGCTTCTTAGGCTGCCAGCGCCCTCAAGATTAGGCCTTCTGGCTCCAAAATCAGTGCCCTTGTGATTGCTCTTCAGTGCCCCAGACCTTCAGCTTCACAAGGGCCATTGTAGAGGAGTGAGAGACTCCAAAAGGCACAGCATGCACCAGCAAGCAGAAGGAAGCAGATCTAGCTAAATAAGAGCAAACACTTCCAGCTACAAGGGTATTCCATGAGGGGCTGCTTTGTGAGGCAGTGTGTCCTCTCTTGAGATGGTCATCTGGTTATCTGGATATCACTGAGAGGCAAAACTCACTATAGCATTTGGCTAGATGGCCTTTCAGGCCCCTTCCAATTCTGAGACTTTGTTTTAAAAAATCTTCTGTCAGTGTTCTTTCACTAGGCATCACCACATATTTCAAATGCCTAAATCGTGGTTCCCTAACCCGACTTTGCTTCAGAAGTACCAGGAGAGGTTTGTGGGATGCACATGCCCACGCCTGGCCCCAGATCGTGTGGATCAGAATCTAGCAGGTAGTCGAGTAGCTAGTGAGATGATTTGTTTCAAAAAGTCCCATGAACCATTCAAAGGCATGAACTTGTGAGCCTCTGGTCTGGTGTAGCCTACTGGGGACAAGGCACCCATAGGCCTCATTGCAAGATTTGTACAATTTAGTAGCTTTGGAGCCATACTTTCTCAGCGTGCAAGACTCTTGTTAGGACTCAGTTGGCCACTCGATAAAACTATATTCGTTTTATGGACACAATGGTACTGAGATACACACCTGGAAGATTTGTTTTGCTAACCTGTTATCATACCTGCCTCTTTCACAGTCAGGTAGGAGTTGGTGGTGATCTGGAAAATAAAATCACTCCCTGTTCATTCTTCTTCATATACTTCATGATCTCGAAAAACCAGCTCTCTGTGGTGAAAGCCTCTTCAATCAGCAGACTGAATTCAAAAACTAGTGGGCTGCTCTCCCATAGACTAGTTACCAACATAGACTAGTTACTACTAGTTACCTTCATAGCAGTAGGAAACTTATAGTGGCCCCAGGTGTTAACGGTCCTAGCTGATTGCTTTCTTGAGGAATTTTCTTCATCAAGTATTCAACTGTGTTTACAGCACTCCTCTGAGAAGATATTCTCTGAACAATATGTCCATAAAAATATATGCAGTGGATTATAAATTCCCCAGCATGTCTCCTCATGGTGGGCCAAAAAAAGAAAAAAATCCAACACAATTGCTCTAGCAGTATTTTTTCTACTTTTCAATCAATAGGATGCTTTTTAAAGCTTACATTTCTCGTTGGACACTTTAAGTGACTGATGAGACAAAAGAAAAAAAAAAGCCAAGATAAAATGACAGTATAGACACTCCTCAAATCCTATAATGAACTCCATGGGGCATCCAGTTTTGATGTATTAGGATTTTTTTTTTTATAATGAGTACATTGTTGGAAATCACATTTTCTATCTGCAGGAGCTAGAGATGAAACTGAGCTGACATCTTACCTCTTTGTAGTTAATTAGCAAGAGAAAAGTAGTGTTTTGAATCTTAGATGGGAAAGAGGAGTGTTCTTCACCCACCCTCTCCCCTCTTTTTCCTTCAAACACCTGGATCTTTTTGTGTGCTCTTTGATTTGGTTTCACGAGTTTGGACGAGTCTGGTTGGCAGGGAAAAGATGAGGGTGTTAAAGAATGGTTATTATTTAATGAAAAAAGAAACCCACCATAGCTCACTTCCTCCCTCCGTCTGGTCTGTAGGACAAATAAAATAGATGGGGTCTTTTTATTCTGAAGAGCTTCTCCTTACCTGGATGGAGACTACAGGCAGTGCCTGTGGGAGAGGATTTCATTGTCACTGCATTAACATTTGTCACACTGAATCCTCAACACCAGCTACAGAACACAGAACTTAGTGGGCATTCAGTAAATGTTTGTAAGTCAGTGAGTAAATAAGATGTCAAAGTGTTGTCCTGTCTGATATGTTTCTCTGGGTGGTGGCTGGCACCCACTTTTGTGGAATGCGGAGTTTGAGTCAGAGCAGTATAGACACTCCTCAAATCCTATAATGAACTCCACAGGGCATCCAGCTTTGATGTATTAGCTGCATTTTGAGGGCTGATTTTTAGGCAAGGAAGATACTGAAATCTGCATGAACACCTATCTAAATGAAGGCCAAGTGAGTGGTAAGAGTGCAGCGAGTCCTCTGATCTACTGTATTTATTAACATTCCCTTGTGTGCCTGATCCTCGGGGCTGCAGAGAGAGTGTTGTCATAGTTCCTTTTTATTCCAAAACTTATGTGGACATGGGGAACTTGCAAATGCTTGAAAACTGCACACTCAAGGCTTATCCTGCAGGAGCTGATCCCATCACCTCTCCTCTTCATAGCCACCTTGTAGATGACTTTAGGGGCCCTGACCCTGTCGAGAAGCCCTGCTCTGAGCAAAGACAGTCCTGCTAGATCACACAGACTGTCCCACATGCGTATCATCTTCTTCCCATACTCAGAAGGCTTCCTGGAAGAGGCAGGACCTGAAGGTACCTTGGGAGTAGAGGCAGCCTGGAGATGGCTGGAGAGAGGTGCTGTGGCCTGGGATGATAGGAGCTGGGGTGTAGGTGCAGACTAAGTCTGGGTCAGGAAGGGTGTGGAGAATCGAGACTGGGGTCACACCAGTGCTGGAGAGCCAGGTGCGGTCCAGGGCTCTTGAGGCCCTAGGCAGAGGCCAGGTGTAGGAGAAAGAGCGGCAGCTTTGAACTCTGCTAAATTCTGGGTCATCTCAGTCACTCATGATGCTTAGCTGTAGTTGTCCTAGCTTTAAGATGGACATCCTAATGGTCATCTTGACAGCCTCCCAGGGTGACTCTGATGCTGCATTGTGTGGAGCACTCTACAAGGCCCCAAATGCTCCATCTACAGTGGGGAACTGCAGCTTCTCTCTCTGCTGATGGCAGCAGGCAACGTGGCAGTGGGCAGCTGAGAAGCTGTTACAGGAAAGGGCGCAAGGACCCCTCTGCAGCAGGAACCCTCATCCCTTTCCCCTCCCCTGGGATTCCAGTCTGTGTTGTGGCATTGGCCTTTGCCATGGCATTTGCCCCATTGGGGATGCCCTCCTCTCTGCCCTCATCCCTGGCTGTCCATCTACCAGGACCATGCCCCTCTGCATGTCTCTGAGGTTTTGAGGCACTGTGTCCTATAATCAGCCTTCTAGCTGAACTTTCCTTTTCTAGGTCCCTGAACCATCCAGGGCACAAATCCAGGCTCCTTCACTTACTGTTTGTTTGACTTTGGACAGATTCCTTTACTTCTGTGTCTTAGCTTCCTCCTCCAAAAATGGGAACAATAATATTACCTGTTTCAGGGTGTTTGTGAGGATCAACTTGGCTAATAACTGTCAAGAGCTTTGAACAAAGCATCATGGTTAGCAAACCATAGGGTAGTTATCTGTACTAGTACTGCTAGTAAGGAGTAATCTCCCTGAGAGTAAAGAAGGGACTTATACTTCTCTGTTCTCCCACATCCTCCTCATTCATACCTCAGATGGATAAAGGGTTAATGTCCTTCCTCCTATCCTTGACCCTTCCTTTACTCCTTCTTTCTCTTCCCCTTTTCCTTCTTTTCAATTTTCTCCCTCTTTTTCTTTCCCCCTTCCCTCCTTATCCACTTTCTTTCCTCCCTCCCTTCCAGGCTTCCTTCCTACTTCCCTTCCTTTGGGCTTTAGGACACCCTGTGATTCCTGATTGTGCAGACAGCAAGTGTTGAGGTGCAGGACAGCAGAATTGAGGATTGTCTGCTTATATAGTCTGTGGTCTCTCTGTAGGTCGGTGATTTTTCAAAGTTTTGTACTATTAAGAATCAGCTAGAAATCTTGCAAGAATACAGATAGCCAGACTCCAAAACACGGGAAGTAAGAGTAAGGGTGGTAATCATAACAATGCTAACAATGCTATATCGTTAATAAAGCTAACATTGGCTGGGTTCCTGTATGTCTGATGTGTCAGACTCCTCTAAATGTACCCCAGATTATTGAGCCAGCCATCATAATAGTTCCCTATGGTAAGTATTACTGATGACCCCATGTTGCAGACAGTGAAGTCCACATCCAGCGAGGAGAGAGCTTTGTGAAGACCACACAGCTGCTAAGTGGCCAGGATCCCTGCCTGAACTCTCAGGCTCCCAAGTTGAGCTCCTAAACACTTCCTCCAACTGGGTGGCACTTGGCAGTCTGTGCCTAGAACACCAGTTACCTAGCATTGGACAGTTTGTCTCAGAAGGATTGGCTGCCATTAGCGGCCCCTCTGTTCCTTCGCCTTTCTCTGAGCCTGCAGGATCAGGCAGCAGAGCAAGACACTCAGAAGGAACATTCATCCTTTCCATTTTTCCTTTCAGATATTTTGGAAGAGCAGTGCCAACGCGCCTCTAAAGCTTCTGTGAATTGTTAAAGAGTGTGCTTGCGCATTGCATCTATCATGCTGTTTGCATGATAGAATGTGAAGACACAGCTCAAAATATTTTTAAGATATGGCCTTTTATCTCTGGAAGCACAAAACAGTATTTGCAGATTGGCCTCTGGAATGAAATTAGCCTGTCACGTTGCCTAGTTCCTGCAAAACATGGGCATTTCCATAAGTGGTTCTGAGTCCCTTAATCCTTTTGATCATTTGCACTGTGTATTTTTACACACATTCTTTTACTTTGGAGAAATAAAGTAAAGAAACTTAAAGGTGAGTTTGGCAAGGGCAACACTGCACTGTTTGTCAATGCAAATAGATCTTGAATTTAAATGATAGTAGTTTCGCTTAAATACCCAGGAGCCTTTAATAATTTCTGTGGAAATATTTTCTGAAAGTGTTTTCTGGGGAGTGGAAATCTTTCCTGACTCCATGTTGCTGTAACAAAAGAACAGCTTACTCCTTTAAAATATTTTTGACAACTTGGATGTCAGTTACCAACCAGTTGTGATTTCTCATCTGGGCCACTGCCCCTGTGACATTTGCTCTCGTTTGGTGATGCAAGTCTTTTCCATTCCAGAGCCTTTAACATGGGATCATAGAACAGGTCCAAGCTTTACCTCTGGTTGAAAACTGTAGTCCTGTGAGTG
The DNA here is from genome assembly GCA_004027295.1 of Dolichotis patagonum. NCBI lineage: Eukaryota > Metazoa > Chordata > Mammalia > Rodentia > Caviidae > Dolichotis > Dolichotis patagonum. Next base: position 98,869 of record PVJX010002184.1, on the reverse strand, counting down.
GATCCTGCTGCTCACTATCTGTGCAAAGTTGTTGAGAAATCTTGTGAGGGGAAGCTTTGATTTCCTCACCTGGAAAGTGGGACTGTATCTTTCTTGCAAAAATTGTGAGCAATATTTGTCCTACTAAGTTCATAGCAGTATTATTCATAGTAGACAAAAGGTGGAGTGTCCACAGATGGATGAATGAGCAAACAAAATGCAATACACACACGTGCACGTTCACACACACACACACACACACATTTGCTATAGAAAAGAAGGAAATTCAGACATACACTCCAACATGGATGAACTGTTAGGACATTACACCAAGTTAAATGAGCTAGTCACAAAAACACAAATACTGTATTCACTCATGTAAGGCCCAGAAGAGAGATATTCTTGGAGACAGAAAATATAATGGGGGTTTCCAGATGCCAGTAGTAAAGGAGATGAGGAGTTAGTGGTTAATGGATATAGACTTTCAATTTTGCAAGGTAAAGAATTCTGGAAATGGGTGATATTGATGGTTGCACAAAATCTAATGTATTTAACACCACTGAAACCACTTAAAATTTGTGAAGATTTTATGTGGTAAATTTTCTATTATGTGCGATTTTTATCATAATAGAAAAAAATTGGCATAATTTCTGTGAACATTAAATAGCATCAAGTAGATGACAGGCCTGCCGTGTCACTGGGGTTCAGTCAATGCAGCCACTGCTGGTGAGGATGTAATATTTAATAGTTAAATGATATTTCATCATGTGACATCACAGACTTTTTGTGCATTTATGTATCTTTGGGGTTATAACTTTGGGACAGATTTTCTGGATCATTTCCTCCAGGTGAATGAGCATCTTACAGGCCCTGGCCACATGTGTCATGGGCCCTCAGAGATGATTTACTAATTTCCCCTGTCACAGACCAAGTGAAGGCACCAGTTTCATTCTGTCCTCAATAACAGGCAATTTTATGAAATGTAATAAATAAGAGATGGTATGTTAATATTTTAATATGATTTTCTTCGGTTTTACTGTTGAGCATTTTACATATCTTGATTCATATTTTTTATACCTAGGTGAATTGTTTGCTTACATGTTTTGCTTATATTTTGAGTGTGATTTTAATGCTTTTTATACTAAATATATGTATATTTTTATACTCATATTTATGACACATTGTAACCTTTTTTAATATTCAGGAAATCTTAATGCTTATGTAATCAAATCACTCATTTAAACATTTCAAATGACCAAATGAGACTTCAAGACATATCAAAATTGCTTTACATAACATGACTTTTATCTCTACCATACATTCTTCCTGAGCTCTCTATCACTGTTTTCATATCTGTTAGCATACAATCTGCATAAGTGCTAACTTAAATGGCTATTGTATTTGAATTGAAATCATATGGACTGACAATTAGCAAAAATTAATATAATAAATAATTAATAGCTCAATATAAAAGGGACATAACAAAAATTAGAGGAAAGAAGAAAGCAAGTTTACTAATGAGCATGAAATTTATTTATTTTACTTCACTAATAATTAAATTCAGCTTTAATGAAACAATAGAATGCCATCTTCCAGCTATAAATTGCTAAGGATTAAGGACTATGTGAGTGGGTTGCACTGGTCCCCCATGTGCTGCCAATGGGGGAAGAAATGCACTGAGAAGCAGTCTGGTACCAGGCATCAGGAAACTTAAAAATGTTTATAAATGTTGATTTAGAAATTCTACTTATACAACAATGGTTTGAAGCAGCCTCAGAAGTATAGAAAAATATTTACATTCAGGGCTAAAAATAGTATTCAGTCTAAATGTCCGATGACAGGAAAGATTGAATAAATAATCGGACAACCATCTGATGGAGTGTTATGTAGTCATTATATATGGTATTTTCTAAAAATTTCAGTGGCATGGGGAAGTACTCACAAAATACTGGTAAGTAAGGAAAGCCTGCTGTGTTATGATTGAACAAATTGTGTATATGTATGTGTGTGAGTGCATGTGTGAGTGTGTGAGCATATGCATCTAATATTCATCCAGAAAGAGGTGCATAAAAATATTTATAGTTTTATGCAGCAGGAATATGGGTGACTTTTATTTTCTGTCTTTGTGCTTTCTTCATATTTTCTAAGCTTTATGTTACTCATAAATATTGTTTCTAGAATCCAAAAGAAATTTGTATCTTAAAAAGATTAAAGATAATGAATAGATATCTTTCCTGTTCTGTGCTCACGTTTCTGCTGTTAACTTTGCTTTCTGCATCAGTCAGCTTTCCTTTTGCCAGAACACAATACTTGACACCTACAGCTTAAAGGAGGGAAGGTTAAGTTGGCTCATAGTTGCAGTCTATGGGTGAGTGCCTGGCTCCAAAGCAGAAACATTGTGGAGGAAAGACGTGGAGGAACCGAAGCTTCAGTTAGCGGCAATGAAGCAAAGCCAGGGAACAGCGCCAGAGAGGAAGGAGCCGGGGACATGACTTAGACCCCAAGCCCATGCCTTCGTGACCCACCTAGACACACACAGAAGTGTGCTCCCCCAGTCCCCCGGGCAGTTCCCAAAGCTAGGCAAGTGACACTGCATCCGAACCACCACTCTCTGTCTCTGATGTATTGAGCAGGGTCCTGGACAGGAAGTCAGAGGGTGTCTCTTCAGAGTCTGGCCAAGAACTTCACAGGCTGTGTGACCTTAGGTAAATCTAACATTTGCATCTCAGCTTTATGGTTTGTAAAAAGGAGATTTCTACCTTCTAGATATATATATAGCATCAGACAGTTCTGAGGGCAAAAATGGGGAAAAAAACTACATGGGTTGAACATTTTTTGTAAACTAAAGAACAAGTTCAGGATATGTCCAGACTATATTCCTCACTGATCATTTGCTGAAAGAACCACCAGAAGTCACCAAAAGCTGAAACACTCATAGCTATAATTTATTACAGAGAAAAAAATATAACTCACAGTCTTCTAGAGAGGCAGAGGGAGGTTCCAAGTACTTCTCTTCTCTCATGGACCCAGGACAGGTGACCATCCTGGCATCCACATGTGACAGTACCAGGGAGGGATGCTCATCAGAGAATCTTGCCTAAGCTCTGGTGTCCAGAGTTTATGTTGTAATCTATTCTCCAGGGAGACTAACTGCACATCATCTAAAACCTAGTTCACATTGACCTTTCAGCATGGCCAGCCAGCCCACTCATAAAGACTGTCGGGGATAACCGGTTCTGTCCTAAAATCCAGTGTGCCTAACCCCACTCCTTCCAGATATGATCTCCCAGTAGCCAAGGACAGAGTCCCATTTCTGTTGGGTACAGTCTCTCAGGGGCTTCTCTTTGGGTGAGGCATATTCTTTACTATACATAAGGTGATAAAGAGATAAAAAGTGAATTTAAATGTAAAGATGATGCTAGGATAGAGGGATCTATTATTTCCTAAATTCTAAGACTGAAATAGAATTCTAGAGTTGCAAATGGTACTGCCAATTCTCACTTCTTTGAACTGAGGAACCTTTGGGATGCCCTCTGAGAACAGGCCTGTTTAGTGGGTTCTGCAGAGACATTTGCTGGCAGTTGTTATTTACCACAAAGAGGAATTAGGCTGAGAAAACACCACCCCGCTGGGTATTTGAATCTAACCCTTGCCTCAGTGTTAACAGCGCAGCAAGCATGTCTCTCCACTAACTAATTTATCTAATGTGAACGAGTCCAGGCTGCCTTTACAGGCTTCTCGATCAGATTGGGCCTCACCTCGCTCTGTGATGTAGCTGTGCTTACTCCATAGAGTGATGGGAAAAATAACCAGGCTTGTTCCCCTTGGCAGAGTTGCCATTCTTGAGCACTCTGTCAGGTTGGGTCTGTAAGATTTTGTAAGAGTGAGGTTAGAAAAATGAAAGTCCAAGTTTTTGATACCCATACTTACAAATATACAAATGGACAATGAAGAAGTCATCCTTCTGGGAAGCTCCCTAGAGGGTAACTGTGCTTTTACAAACAGAACCCACCACAGGGACCGCGCATAAGCTCAAGCCCAGTCAAGCTCCGCCTCCCTTAGAGGGGATGGTTTCGCTTTCCTGTGTTGGTTTTCTGAGAATAAATAGCTTGTAATAAACTGATATTGCCAGTAAATTTTAGTCATTCATTCTGTTTCTTTCAAGGAAAAACTGGCCATGCAGAAGTCATCAGGGTTGTGTACCAGCCAGAGCGCATCAGCTTTGAGGAACTGCTCAAGGTCTTCTGGGAGAATCACGACCCGACCCAAGGTAGAGTGATGAGTGAGCCAGTATTTAATTATCTTACTAATTACAGCTGGGATAATTAGTGTTTGAGCTGCATGGAAGAGATGAACCTTGAAATCACACAGGAGCTCAAGAATATGATTGCAGACATTTATTGACAGAGAAGAGGAGGGGTTGAGGAGAAAAAGGGGCGAGAGAATAAAGGCGCAGCCACATTCGATGCCCCTCCCCCCTTACAGCTGTCAGGGGTGGGAAAATTCCCACAGAGAAAGCCGCCAGACAATGGAGATCCGTTCACCTTTGATTATTGCATTATTCTTCCTTAATGCAGTCTTTTGTCTACAAAATTAAAGTGTCTTTCTAGCAGCTCCAAAGTTTTCCTGATTTATGGTTCCTTTATTTCCCCAAGTTTAGCCTTTCTCATCCTTTGACGTTATCAGGTTTTTTTTTTTAAATGTCTGTGGGTGATTTAAAAAAGAAAAATATAAAGGTAAAAGACAGCCTTCTGTAGTTCTATAATGCTTGGGTTATTTAAATATTTAATTTGTCTTCCTTGGAATTTGTCGTGTGGAAATATTAATATATTTGGACTGTATATAAAGGTGGACTGAAATTTTATCTGAACGCACACATATTTTCATGTTGAAAAGTATCACTGGAAGAGTCAATAATGAAACAATTTCCAGATTTCATCCTAACACCTTATAAGTGCTCTTTTGCCAGTGGGATGATCTGATTTTATGAGCCTCATGAACTGGGAAATGCTGTTTAATAGGTGTGATTGTACACCGACCCTTTTCCTTTAGCAGCCTACTTAACAGAACTCTTTTCCTTGGCTAGCAGGTTTTATCTTGTGGGTATACCATGCTGATTGTTTTTTGAGAAGCGGACGTGCTTTTCCCAAATGTGTATTGTGCTTATAGTGGAATGTTCATGTGACCCCCGTGGCACAAATTGAGGAATGGTTGTGAGTGACTGTGTTTCTGAGAACCATCTGGCACCAGGGCTGCTTGCCAGAGGGCAAGAGTCAGGGCAAAGGCCCACACAGCAGAGTGACAGCTTGGGCAGGGTCAAGCTATGGGATACAGGAAAATCCACTAGGGTGACCAATGACCAGAGGTCTGGTCTGGTAAGACCAGGGCAGCATTACCATGATGATGTTTGGTTTGATAGGGCAGTGGGTTCCCAGGTGGGTAAGTAGGTAGAGGACTGTAAGGATCAGAACACTATAACCAGGAGGTACAAGTGCCATCTCGGTTTGGACCACTGGACCTAGCCCACAAGTAAGGCAGGACTGAGGGCTTGGATATCATCTCAAGGTAGTAGCAGCCAGGAGCTCATGCTGGTGAGTCTTCCATCAGATAACGCAAACATTCTACCATTTGCCTGGCAAAGCCCAAGGTCAGGGCAGGATTTTGAGAGCTCCACAATTATCACTGAAGACCCATATCGGGAGCCCAGCCAAGTACACAGCCATGGATGTGGCAGGCTTCCCCCAGCCCCAATCTGTGTCTGTGACCTGGCCACCTTGGTAGAATCTTCCAAGGCTTTGTGCCAACAGAATTTCACAAATGGTGGCATCTGCCATTGACTTTTCTGTCTTTACCTCTCTTAACCTCTTACCTGATTGGTCACATCTTTGTCAGCACACATCAGTTAAGGTTTCTGGGCCCTAAACCTGGAGAGGTTCTAATGTAAACAGAATCTTAAGCTCTTGTGCTCCCCCACCTCACATACCACATATGCCTTGACTGCACCCCCATTCTTACCCAGCCACCTCTCTGAAATTCTTGGTCTACTGTCTGGGTACTTTCCTAGGGCCACTATAACAACAGACTTAGCAGCTTCCACAATAGACATTCATTTCCTCACAGTTCTGGAGGCTGGAAGTCAAGGTCAAGGTGGTGCCAGCAGATTTTATTTCTCCTGAGCCCTCTCTCCTTGGCTTATAGATGGCCAGCTTCTAAGTCCACATGGGGTCCTTCTGATGTATGAGTATCTCTTACTCTTTCCTAAGGACACTGCCATGCCACCATGCCAACCCCTTGGCCTTGTTTACCTTAATTACCTTCTTGAAAACATCAATCTACAAATCAGTCATATTCTGTGGCACTGGAGGCTACTTCACTGTGTGAATTTAGAGGATCACTGCTGAGCCTTTAACATTGCCCAACAGCTTTATCTGATTTTCTTCTAGGAGTATGAGGCTCACTCATAGACACATCAGCCAGAAGGGATTTTAGAGGTTATCTACAATACATCAGACAGACTAGAGCTTTTCAATTCAGTGCTCCCTACCTTATCATTAGAATTACTTTTGGGGTAGCTCAGTGTAACAGGTGTTGGTAACAATCTTTGTTTTACAAGTTTCCCTGTGACCTTTCTAGAACTGCATTTTATTGGTTCAAAGGTCATGTCCATGATGCAGGCCTTGCCAATCACAGTATGTTGTCCACCTTTCCCCAGTATTTGATCCAAGGAGTGGGTATGTGACTTATACAGGACCAATCCGAGATCTTTCTGTTGTATGAGGAGAAAAGATGCTCTCCCTTGGCTGAGAGGTGCCAAAGTAGAGGTGCTCTGTATGTGGGAAGAACCTGTCTACAGGAGGAGAAAGGCAAATCAGCAGAGACAGAGAGAAGAGAGGCAGAAGGAGGAATCTTCCTGGAGGTCCACGAGCCCTGGGACCACTCCTTCCTGCAGCCCCACCTTTAACTCTGTGAGCTCTTCCTGCAGTTTTCTAGGCTGTTTGCTACCATGAACTCACCCCTTGTTTTCCTTTAGTTAGGCTGTTCAATTTCTATTACTTCAACAACAAAAATCCAACTTAATCAGTGTTCAGTATATTAGTGACTGTTAGTTAATAGGATCCATTTGGATGTATAAATTAGAGTCTAAACCATTTGGATAATAGTTTTATCATTGATTCACAAGTAGAGAGGGAAGATATTAAAAAATGTGTCTCTAAAACACATTGGTGGGTAATTACAGTTTCCTTTGTAATTCAGAATTAAGAACTAGGGTTTAGGATTTTAGATATGTTGCCTAGAAACCTGTTATATATGAGACTCACTCTTCATGTATCCAAACTGCCATGAAAAACAGTCTTGGCGGTAGACACTGTGGAGCTGAGAAGGGGCTCTGAGGATGGAGGGAAACAGGAAGGCAAGGAGGGGAAGGGGAAGTAAAATGATTGAGATGTGATTAAGAATGTGTTCCAGCTCCCCAAAATGGGTGCAATTATTGTGTATGGCAAACATACTCTAATAAAAAAGGAACATAAAAATACCCCAGGAGAAAAAAGACAGTCTTCACTGAGGACATTTGTCTTGTGTCTCCTTTGTCTACCAGGTGCTCTGCTAGGTGTACTGAATCATCAAGTGGTCTGGAATATGCAGGAATTTCTTGGATAATGCACAGGGGAAATATATTCCTACACACACACACACACACACACACACACAAATTCAGTGTAGAGAGATCAAATGAACATGTAGACAAATGTAGAAAAAGGGCAAAGATGAAGATATTAAAAGAAAATTCAAAGAAATGTGTTAGTACTAGAATGTTAAAGCAAAAACATAAGTTCAGACAAACTCTGGAATCCATGGATTTAATATTCTCAGAGAACCCTGAAAGTTAAACATGTGTAGTCACTTGTCATTTAGCAAGGTCAAAATTTGAAGCCCACTTCCTGAAGAATGGACAAGTAGCAAGACAGAGCTGGGCTGTGAATGAGCCTGGCCAACTCCCATTACCCGAGCCAGGGAAAAGTGGTCTCATAGCCACCAACAGAGCAAGTAAGGTGATGAAGATATGTACGACTGACTGTACCTATTCAAGAAAAGGGCATTTCGAAGAGAGCAGCACAATGGATTTGGGCAGCTCTGACTGAAAAAGTACCTCAGTACCTATGAAGCCATAGACCCCTCAGGTTTCTTTCTAGAAATGAGGGCAAGCAACTCTTAAAACCTCTTGAGGAATACTCTTGCCTGTGCCAGAATTGCTTATCAGCAAAAAGACAAAACTTCAGTAAAAGTTGAGAAGGCCTTGACATTTGATGTGAAGATGTGCCCAGGAAACATGTGATGCCCCACAGAGACAGGACTCAAAAGAACATGTTTTAATTAGCATGTTGGAAGACGTTAGTACCTTATTGGTAAAGTCATTAAGGATTTGAAGGAGCTACTTACATTTTTCAATTGTAATTTATTGCATTTTGTGGGAGAAGCAATATCCTAGAAGGATATTTGCAAATGGGAATTTTTGCTAATGTCAAGGGTCTGATTAGTAGAAACTTCAGGGATTTAAAGCTTAAAGTCACTTTTCAATTAGATCAGATCTTTGTGGTGCAGACTAACAGACAATCGTGTATGGTTTCACTGCTATGAGGTACTGAAGCAACTCTCATGGTGTCTGTCTTATGGGGGTAGGACAAAATACCATACATAACTCCTTAGGGAGAGAAATGGGGATGTAGGCATGGTAAGATATAGGTGGGACCAGAGCCCTGTCACCCCATAGCCACTGTGAGTCTGGGAAAACTGCCTCTCTTGGATCAGCTTCAGGTGAAAGAGCAGACCTACCAGCGTCATTATCTCTTTGGTCAGTAAATGTAATAGAACTTCACCACAATTTACAGTTACTGCAAAGCCTCTACTTTTGCCATAACATTTAAATGCCACTCTGTAGAAGCTGATAGTCCCATAAGAATGGCACAGATATAATTCTCTGTCCTGATAATTGCCTAGAGCATGGCCCTTCCCAACTACCTGGCCCCCAGATGCTTGCAGTCCCCCGGCAATGTGGCAGAACCTGAGGTTTAGGAGATGTGGTCTCTCATCTAACAAAAAAGGATAATACTGAACCACCTACATCTCTGTCCCATGGGCTGTCCTAGACTTAAAGTAATGGTAAGAGACCATGCAAATGGCAGGTTTGTTGCTCTGTCTTTCTCAATACAACAACCTAGATTAACCAGATTTTAAATTTTTTTTCTGTATCCATGATGCCCTTGATTTCTTTCTGTGGGAAAATTGTGTACCTTGCATCCACTAAAGTACAGTTTTCTTATTCACGGAGATTCCTTTGTCCCTTGTGTTACTTGGAAAGATCTCAGCATTGTGTAAGTCATGGTTCTGGCATTGTTGATGCGAGTGAGGCTGATAGGTCCCTGGTCAGAGGCTCTTGAACCTTGCTGCTGAGACAGGAGTCGAAAGAACTGGGTCAGATCCCAGCCTCTCGTGCTTGCTGTGTGTCCTTCTAACTGGCACGCACTGTGCATGCGTGGCAGACAGTCTGGCCCTCCTGTTCCCGTGTAGGATTCAGAGCACAGACTATCTACCTTGAGCTAAGCCACAGTATACAGGCAGGGACTTCAGCTTTGTTTGGCTTCATCCCATAAATCTGATTTCTCAGTTGCAAGCCATTTTTGCTCTTCTTGATCCTCCAGCCAGGATATTTATTAAGCCTGTCTTCTGAGCCAGTCTTAGTGATGGGTATTTTATCTTTCTATTTTCATTTAATACTGCCCACAATCCTTTGAAGTAGGAATCTTTCTCTCCATTTAATAGAAGAAAAGAACTGAGGTTCCAAAGGACTCACATTCCTGCTTGGTATTGGTGGTAGAATTTGGACCCCACTCTATCTGAAGCTCAAATCTATTTTCCTCTCTCATAGTAGACAGGATGACCTCTTTGGAGGACAAACATATTAGTGGCTGTTGGATCTTTCCATGGTAATATAGTCTATGGTGCTACAGTTTACTATCTAAAATGTCTCCCAAAAGTCTCATATTTGGAAGGCGATTGGATCATGGGAGTACTATACTCATCAACTGGAACATTCATAGCTGAGGTTGGTCCTGGTCAGAAGAGGTTGGTCATGGGACCCAGAAAGGGTATAGTCATGTCCCTGGCTCCTCCTATTTCTCTCTCTGCTTCCTGGCTGCCATGACATGAGCATCTGTCCTCTGCCATGCCATTTCTGCTTGGAATCAGCCAAATTTGAACTGAACCCACTGGAAACTAAGCCAAATAAACCTCTCCTCCTTTAAGTTATAAGTGTTGAGTATTTTGTCCCAGCAACATGAAAGCTGGATAATATAATATCCCTTCTAAAACTAAAAGTCTATCTTTAAATTGAAAGTCTATCTTATTAACTACCACACCTCACGTAGCTCTGAAAAATGAGAATTTCTGCACACATAGTACATTCCTTGGCCTCTGAGGCATGTCTGTTCTGTAGGCCTCTTGTGGTAGCTATGAGCCTTCCCAGAGGACTGTGGCCAGGAACTCATCCAGGGCACTTTTCCAGAAACTCTGGCCTACATGGCCTCTGACTGAGACTGCTAGTTGACTCAGTATTCATCTGCCCACTTGGCTCACTTTGGCATTTTAGTTGTGGCTATAGTTCTAATAGACTCAACTTCCTAGGCTCCCTAGAGCTAACTGTGGCATATGTCACAATTCCAGTCACTGTAGCACTAATAGACACAAATGGGGTGTACCTTCTGAGTTCTGTGCATTTATGGGATGGGTGCCTCCTTCCTCACCCCTCTTCCCACAGGTGGTATGTGGCTGAGTGGTAAACCATCTTGGACCACAGGAATGGTGGAGCTGTCAGAGGAGGATCCAGTCACCATCTCTGGCTGTCAAGAGCTAACTTGATTAAACTACTGTTAATTTGGTTCTTTTGGGGCCCATTTTCTTCTTTTCTATGAAGTCTGATTGAAAAATACAATGAATGTTTAAATTTTTAAAAAATTATTACAGTAAAAAACATATTGGCATTTATCCCTCTCAAAATATTCCCCCCTTACTTAAAATATTCTTATTCCAACATTTGTGGCACTTTCTAAAGCAGTTCTACAAGTCCTCTTTTGTGCATGTCTTCAGTTGTGGTGTCATGGCTGCCTTGATTCAAAAACATTTACCTTTTCTGGTCATTTTGACTTTGAGGAAGAGTGAGAAGCCACACAGTCAGACCTAGTGAATAACATGGATGAGGACTCAATGTAATATTTGTATGAGCCTGCCTTTCCATTGGGTCACACTCAGCAGCAGCATCCATGGCTCTTCAGCTCATGCCTTATAAAGACACTCATGAAAAAGAATTTCCAGAACTTCTTCAGAAAGTGGCAAGAATGGTGGGATAACTATAAGTCCAAAATAAGGGGAAATGTTTTGAGGGGGATTCATGGCAATAATAAAATTTTAAAAGTTTAAGCATTTACAGCATATTTTGACCATATCTCATATAATAGCTCAATTAGACTCTAACCCAGCCTTCATCTATAAACTGCTGAAAAACTCCAAGTCACCTTTCTGACAACCTGAATTAAAATATTCTTCTGATTAACATATCTTTAATGAAACCTATGATAAGAACGTGAGCTGGTGAAGCTGTGGCATGAGCCAGCAAGCCATGTATCAGTTGAGTGGACATCTCTCACTTGTCACCAGAGCCTCCAGTAGCCTTCTGACTGTCCTGTCCTGCCTTTTCCCAATCCATTTTCCATAAGGACCGTTAAAGACACATGAGGAGCCAGGCACAGTGGCACATGTCTATCATCCTGCACCCTGAGAAGATGAGGCAAGATTATAAATTTGAACCCAGCCCGCAAGGCTTTGTCTCAAAAACCTGAAAAATAAAAAAGAGCTGGTAGCTCAATGTGAATGTCCTGGGTTCAATCACTGATAGTGTGAAAAAAAAAAAAGACACACACACACACACACACACACACACACACCCCAAAGCACCTCCGTTCCTGCTTACAGCTCTTCACTGAGTGCCCATTTTGTTTGGGGTGATTCACAGCCTTTTCCCAATTGCCAGTGGGCCTGCGATTCAAGAACAACCCTGCCCACTGTTGGTTTGTTCCATTTCTGCGAGACACAGGTGCTTCCTTGCCTTAGGGCCAGGACTTGCTGCTCTATATCCCACAGCTCAAAATGGGACAGATCCTTCTTGTCCTCTCAGTCTCAGCTCAGGATGTCTCATCCTCAGAGAGGTCTCCCCCACTCACCTTGGTGAAAGCAGTGTTCCTGGCCTTAGCCCACCTGATTCCCCAGCTTTGTGATCCTATTTTCCCAGCATTCAACACAAGCAGAGTTACTAGTGTGTTTACTTGGCTTTTGTTTATTTGATTTCCTCCTCTACAAGATGTGCTTCCCACAAAGTATTTTCTTATTGAAGAGTGAATGGACCTCAGTTTCTGCATCTATAAAAGAGTTTCTATCCCACAGTGTGTGTCAGGAGGGAGTTCAGGCTGTACAGAGCAAGGAATACACTTTCAGTATATGGATTCCTCCCTTGCTATCCACTGGGATAGGTTCCTCCCTTGGTACCCACTGGGATAGGTTCTGGGTCCCACATGGACAGCAAAATGCATGGGTGCTCATGTGACTTACGCAGAATAGCATACTATATGCATATAACTGCACATCAGTACTGTAAATTATCTCTAGATGACATAATACTAACACCATGTAAGCTCTGTGGAAATACTTGTCATACTATATTGTTTAGGAAGTGATAAGGAAAGAAACTCTGCACATGTTAAGTGTGACACATTTTTCCCAAGCAGTTCCTATGTGTGATGGCTAATCCGAGGAGCAAAGCCCTCAGAGACAGAGTGCTGTGTGACAGCTGCCAGACTTCCGTTCCCCATGGAGGAACCACTTCCCCAGCACCCACATGTCTTGTTCCTTGCTGAATCCCAGCATTTCTTCTCTTCTATTTCTCACCAGCCCATGCTCTGACAACCTCTGAGGACCTCTTGTTCTCTTTTCCTATCCTACCACCCCATCTCGTCCTCAGGAAGCCATGCTGTTAGGCTTTGGGGCCCCAGAGCCACACACTTTGTTTGGCTGCCTGAGCCCTCAGGGCCAAGGGTGGAGGTTATATGAGGCCTCTCAGCCTGTACAGACACCCTGAAGGCGCCCCTCTAGTCAGTGCCCTTGAACCCTAGATGTCACCACCACCACCTCCATGCACCATGAGTGAATCCTTGCTCCAGCGACTGGTTCCCAAGAGGTCCCCAGAGGATCAGGGTGGGATGGGTCCCTTCCATCTTCAGCAGGTTTGCCCACTGCCTCCTTCCAGGTGCATGGGTAAGGGTGGAGGAGCAGGAAGCCCCAAAAGCTGTCTACTGGGAAACATTAATTGGGAGGAGAAAGATCCTGTTTCCTTCTGTTGCCCATCAAATGGGCAATTAAGTACTGGTGTTCGTATATTTGAACTTGCCAAATTAATATCTGAACTTCACTGTGCTGACCCTTTTAAGATAGTTTTTTTTTAAGTCACCATTTTTGAAGGACTTTCCTTTTTTAGACCATGTACAAGGAATCTATCATCTGCAAATAATTAGACAGTGGGAATTATATTGTATTGCTAATGAGCAGATGTGCATACTTATAGTGGAGAAACAGCTGCACACATAAAAAATGCAAAACGGCCCCAACCCAGTATTATGAGTTCTGAAAGGGACTGCATTCTTTTAAGAATTTCAGAGACAGAAAAAATGAAACAAAGCATTTAACTGATTTTTTTTATTAATTGTTCTTTCACTCATACTGTTCCGTGCATAACATTATCATATGTGTACATGCTGTCTCTATTTGTATTTTTAAATCCCTGTCTCATATAACACTGTAGAGTTTATGTTTAACACTTTTTCCTTTGCTTTTGTAGAGTTGTACAGATCTGGTGGCTCCAAGCTGAATGAAGGACTCTAACTGGGTGTAATTTCTGGGCTGGGCAAGGTGCTTAGGTCCTTCCCTATACATATGATCCCATTTGATTCTTATATCATCCTGCAAACCTTAGGCCTATTTTACAAGTGAACAAACTGACCCAGAGAGGTGAAGTGATTTGCCTTGAGCCAATTTATATATAGGGTGGCACTTGGACTCAACTGCAAATCTTGTATTCTATCCCTTGTAAGACACATGGCCCTGAATTGTGGAGCAGTGACATCAGGGAGCAGAAAGCAAGGCCCAGCGTGTGACTGAAAACAGCAGCACATTATCCAATGGCCATGAGCCCCTGTGGTGTTCGTTATAATTTTTTTTAAATCTCATTAAGGATTAGCAAGATAAAAGAAGCTCAAGTAATCAGGCTTTTGAAAACTTTCACCCAGAAAGAATTTCACATGTTTTAGACAGTGTTAGTGAGATCATTTAGAATTTGGATAAATTGCATTTCAGCAATTTAAAAAAATGAAGTTAGAGGAATTACTGCACTTCACATTAAAAAGTCCTAAATTAGCTAAGCAAAATATCAGCACTGATAACACGAGCAGGAACTTGAATTTCTAGCTCTAGTAACAACAAGCTAAGTCATTCAGGTCGACTTGCTCATTGAACACTATGCAGAATGTTGGATAAAATATTTTTAAGATCATCACATCAAAGAACTGAGGAAATTATGAGGAATCACCAGGTGAAAATGGAAGAGAAGACAGGAACTCAGACAGGTAAACAGAGAAGTAGAGATACGCATGTTTTCAAGGGAATTGGACTATCTCAGGAAATAAGAGGCCTTTTAAAGAGATAGAGGGTAAAACTGACACAATTTGTGCCTCTCCAATCTGTCCTTGATCAAGTTGCTAGCCCTAACCCATGTAATTAACCACATTAACAAATTAAAAGAAAACAATATGATTCTCAAGATAGATGCAGAAAGGATATTTAATACAACACAGTGTTCCTACATAGTAAAAATCGTGTAAAACTGTTGTCTCAGTCTGACAAAGAGAAGGCATAAAAGCCTACTGAAAGCTTTGTAGTTAATTGTGAAACATTGAGAAAGTACAGCAATGCCAATACAACTTTTAGTCTGCATTGTACTGGGGGGTCCACAAAGTCAAGGAAAGAAGAGAAATTTACACTGACTAAAAAATACTTACTTTTTTCCCTGGCTGTACAACATTTCCTGTCCTCCCTCACAGTGATCACGTGCCTGAGTTCTGGCCTGTGGAATGAAGCAGAAATGGTTTCTGCTGTTTCCGGACCTGCTAAAGCCTCTTCCTGATACCTGAGCCTGGAATGTGAGCAAGGGAAAGAAACCTTCGAAGCAACACACAGAAGATGCCTACGCTCCCTTGGCCCAGGCCTCTGAACAGTAACTCAGAAAGGCATTACTGGCTCCTTTTTACCAACGGGGCTTTGCCTGATCAAGAAATAGGCTGCTGTTAATTTCAGCTCTGGAAATTTCAGAGTTTATGTATTTAGCAGGCACTGGTATCTTGAAGTGGAGGACTACCAAAATATCTTTAAAACCTGGCATTAGCTTAGTGGTTGAGCAGTAGAGGATTCAGTAATGGGTCTCATTCATGGTTTGTGAATGAGCCCATTCTCCCCACATTGTTTTATAAACTCACTGCAAGACTCAATGAAGTCCCAACATTTCTGTTACTTCTTTTTTTTTCTTACTGATTTTAAAAGCTGATTTCAGTGTTTATACAGAAGACAAATGCACACACACACACACACACACGCGCGCGCACACACACACACACACACAGAAAAGTAACAATATAAGATAGGATGACTTATTCTCCCAGATGTCACATCTCATTATAAAGCTATGACTGTGAAGGCAGTGTGAAGCTGATGTAGGAACATATGAACAGTCTAGTGCAGTACAGCAGAGTCCAGAAATAGATCCACATGTACATGCCCAAGACACATGACACAGTACTAGGGAAGAAGAATTTTTTAATTAATAGTAATCATTTTCTTTCTTTTTTTTTTTTTTTTGTACTGGGAATTGAACTCAGGAACCTGCATTTGCCAGGCAGGTACTGTGCCACTGAACTATATCCTTGGCCCCAGGAATTATTTTCTAATGGGAAAACAATGAAGTAGAGTTTTCACCTGACACCATACACAAAAATCAGTTTTAAGATAGATTTAAGATAAAAAGTGAAAGGCAAAGGACAAAACTTCAAATGAATGATATCATTATGACTTTGGATTTAGGGAAAAATATTTGGTTTATGTTTATGGTTCATGTATTTTGCTACATTTATGTTTTACTGACTTTCCTGTATTGGATTTATGAACTGCAAAGCTGGTATGTTGACTGCAATGTCTACCAGTCATATGAGCAGCATCCTGAGGCTAGCTCTGTGGAAGGGTGTGCACATGGGTGCTTACTCCTGACCCTATAAGCATCTCACTGATATCCTGTACTCTGTAGTGGGCTCATTTGGCTGATTTACTGCCGTAAAACTTTTACTTTAAGCCTTGGGTTGGAAATGGTGCTGTAGACATTTTAATATGTTAAAAAATGATTGTGCCTGTTATTTGACCAAATTTGAGAGTTTGGAGCATAAAGAGACATGGAATCCCAGAAGACATTTTAAGAGACATATAATAGTTTAAAATATTCCTTTTATTAGCCCAAAATAGAATTTCCTTTTTACGCAAACAAAATCCATATCAAGATAACATTTTACCTCTTAGGAAGAAATCATCACTTTTTTCAAAGTAATTTATTTATGGTTATAGAAGTCATGTGTGCTCATTACTGAAAATCAAAACCTTTCTCTTTGCTTTTAGGTACGGAATGAGTACTTGGCACTTGTTATATAGAAATATTCTTATATCTCTCTTGAGATGCATTACATAAAAAAAAGAAAAAAAAATTGTGAAAATGATGGTTAGTGACCCTAGGGTATTTCCTTTTAGAAGACAGTCACATAGTATATTTCATAGTTCACTATATGCCACTTTTTTACTTAAATTATATATTATTTACAAATTGGAATGATAGTGCTTAAGAGGATAGGCTAGGGCATTAGATGCTATCAGATGCAGCAATGGCCTTAGACAGGCATCCAGCTTCTCTCGGAATGTTAGTCTCATCTTCTGGGAAATCCCGATGCTCCAAGCTTTACTGAATGGGATGACTAACAGAAGCAAAGCAAAGTGCCTGGCACGTCGTGAGGGCTCTAGGATCAGTAGTGATTTTGATGATCAGCTGAATTGTTAGCTATTTTGATGACCAACAGATTCCCTCCCTCCCTCTGCTTCCTTACTTACAAGCCCTGTCCATTTATTTATTCAGTGTTTTAAATTTAAATGAGCTGTCAGTTAAAGTTGATGGAATAAAGTTAAAGAGAAATTAGTCTAAAGTGAAACTGTTCCATATTCATAGGGCTCCTCCTAGGCCAGGTGTTCTGGGAGGGGTCACATGGGTAATAGTAAGTGCCATCTATCACTGCGAGGGAGGCAAGCTCACCACCTTTGGGGGACTTTGGGGCACTGCAATGTGCTTTCCCATGGAAACTCTTGTTTTCCAGTAGTAGGCAGGAGGCTGTGCTGAGCAGCACTGTGTGAATTCTGCCAATGCCGGTGTCTCTGGAGGTCTTCCTATGCCAGTGCCATGTGCAAGTGACCTTCTGGTTCCATCTCTGGGGAGGCAAAATAGCGGGTCAGTTTAAAAAGCAGAGTAGGGGTGCTAACTCTTTATGTGCAAGGAATGGTTACACTTCTGAGCCATTCATCAACTGTTTCAGTTTCTATTGAGACATTTTGAAGAAGCAAGTAGGAGCATTCAGCATTTAATAAAGTCAGAGCAGCTAAGCCTCTCCTCATGCTGGTTTTGCAAAGAGAACTAAATCATATAATGTAAGATGCTCCGTACTGAATGTGACCAAGGTAGGGCTGTGGCCTTTCTCCACGGCCGTGGACATGAGCAGGCCATACACTGACTCTAAGACGTTAGATCTCTTAACTTATGAATAATGAAATAAACTTGTCTAATGATACTTTAGTAGACATAGAAACCTAAACAATTTAAGTAATAGAATGTAAGAAACAATATAATGCTAAATAGGCAGCTTTAATGAGGGAAAATCTGGACAGGGTACAGATTACAGGTTTAGACATGTAGACGCTCAGCACCGGCGAGGGGATGCTTGCTTTGGAGGCCTCGTGGAAGAGAAAAGACCTGACCACTGAGCCCAGGAAATGGGTAGTTGAGGATGAGGTGAAAATGGAAACGTAAACAGTGCCGGAGTGGCCAGGAAGTAGCGAAAGAATCTAGAACTTTCTCATGACAAAACCTGTGGCTAGTCCTGGGCTTCATGAAGTGGCCTGTGAGTGGCATCATTTTCCTTAGCAAGAGTCCACAGAAGAAAAGAAGGTGGAGTTCACGCTGGAAGGCATTGCTCTACATTTGCAGCTAGTAGGATAATCCTGCTAGTAAGACTGTTTCTCTGAATTCTCCCCGAAGATGCGGCGGTGATTTCAGACCCATAGGATCTCGGCCTGGCTTACCTTGTTGTTGAGTTCACCATCAGGGGGTAACTCAAGGGGCCACCACAACTCATAGCATGAACTTCCCTTTAAAATGTCCTGATTCAATCCTATTTCTCATGTCTCCAGAGTCTGTAAAAGAGGTCTGGGACCCAAAGATGAGCTGCGCTTTAGGAGGCCCTTTGAACTGATGGAATCTCATCTGTCTTTCTGCCCCATTATGATAAAGTGTCTCACAGATCACAGTGCTTTCTCTGGGGCCACTAGGCAGAAGTCATAGTACAGTGTAGGATGGTCTGGCCCTTTAAAGTCTTCTTTGGAAAAGGCGATGCAGAAATTTCAAACAGTTGGTAGATGCCAAGAGATCAGTCCTCGCCAAGAGTGCCCCGAAGCTGGCCCTCATGAATCATCTCTGCACTCTGTGGAGGAATGGTAAGCACAGGTATTGTCTCTGAGTCTGTGGCTCTGTCTTCGCCCTCCAGAGCAAGCACATTGCTTGCTCTCCTGCAACACAAAGACAGCCACACAGTGCAAATAATTTATTTGCTTAGTTTTCCCAAAGCCCAGTGAAGGAGGGCACAGTGAACTTTGCAATGCTGGTTGAGCCTGTGTGAAAGAGAACTGGGGATCATAAATGATTATGTGCACCCAGGGTTCTGGCTCCATGGAAACCAGAAAGACACCTGTGTGGCCTTGAGCTCACCTGAGCAATTTCCTTTTCTGTCAGGCCTCTGGTCGGGACTCAGCCCTGCCTTTGTACAGTCCCCAGAGTATACCAACCCTGTTCGTATTTCTGGCCTGGGGCTATGATGTTCCCTTCCCAACCTGATGTACCACCCAGAGGAGCACTCTGTTCTCCTGTCTTTGATTGTTTTGACAGAACATCTTCTGAACCAGTTTTGAAAGGAGAAAGGGCTTTGGTGTCAGATAGATCAAGGTTTAAATCTGAGACATTTGCCTGCTGTGTGACTTCGGGTGGGTCACTTCACATCTCGGATCCATAATTTCCTTTTTGTGGCTGAGGGTTTAACAATTCTAAACAGAGAAGTATGGCATTGGCAAAGGCCTAGTGCAGTGAGGCTCAGTGCTGAGCTCACAGTTGTTCCCTTTCCTCTCTATACTCCAGGTGACTTCCTGAGATCAAGGATTATAACCTAATTCTTCCAGAGCCTCCATAGAGTTGGGCCCACTGCTTTCATGGTATGAATACTTTTGTGGGGAGTCAATTGTTTCATTTGTTTTGCAATTGCAGGGGTGGGCAGGTGAGGCTGCTTCTGGTATTTCCAGCAGCTCCTGGATATTGGTTTTCTCCTGTGGTTTTCCAATCAACTGAGCATCAAATTGTATTTCCTAGTGAACCAGTTTTCTCATCTGGGCTCTGAGCTTGGTGGTGAAGGGCTCATCCTTCTTGAGAGGCAGCACCTCAGGGATTGATAAAGATGCTGACCATGGTGCCTGCTTTTGCAAGCTTCTGCTGCTTTCCCCAGTCCCCCAGGCACCATGCTGTTCCACAATTAATCATTACCTTGTTTGCCTCCCTCTGAAGGGGCTTCCATCCCCTTCCCACCTACTGCTCCTTCCAGACAAGACTGGCTTCCTCTGTGCAGCTCTGCAGACTCGGGCCCTACCCCACGCCCCACGGCGACTCACCTACTCCCTCTCTGAAAAGCCTTGCCCAGATTTCCCCATCACACTTGCAGCACCCAGTTATGCTTATTGGTCTCTGTCTCCCCTTACTGTTCTTAGGAGATTGACTAGTTCAAAATAATACTGTGTTTTTATTTGTGTATAATACTGTGCTTGACATGGATGGACTGAGGAAAGGACGGGAGATGGCAGAAGGACTTTCCAGCCATTATAAGTGCTAAGATTGCTTCTTTCTACTATGCTATGGATCTTTCCCTCTTTATAGTAGTACATCCCAGTGGGCTTGTACAAGATAATGACAACAGATCTAATTTCCTAAACTTTAGAGACCTAGGGGGAGGAGGTGTGGGAAACCTGTGGGTGGGGTGAAGTAGAGTGGCAGAACTTACCACAGTTCTTTCCTTTCCTTGGAGAATGAGGGTGGAGATTAACAGCATTAAACTTTAAGTAGGAAAGTTATTTTGCCAAGCAATGTAGTAAATAGTTAAAAATTCAATGAGATATTTCTATCCACATAAAAGAAGTATTGGTCCCCTCTTTAGGTTTACCTGTGTGATATCTGCTGCATGTCTGAGAGAAGGAAATCATGCTTCTCAAGGAAAAAAGGGGGCTAGAGTATCTTGTATAATGTTTTTATTATTTTCATTTCAAACCAGTTGTCTGAAGAACTCTAAGATCAATAAAAGTTGTAAAAATACAAGTTTTTGACACATAATATCTTGCAGTTGACAAAGTATCTTCCAGCATCCATCTCATTTATTTCTCACAGCAAACCAATAGGTGAGGCTCTTGTTATCCTTGATTTACAAATGAGGGTTGAGGCTCAGAAAGACTCAGTAGTTTGTATAAAGCCAATGGATGGGAGAGTCATACCTAAAGCAAGGTGTGTCTTGCTTGTTTGCTAGGTATGAATTGCTGCTTGGGGTCCATTATACAAATCAGTGGAGGATGTAAGAATGGGAAAACGTCCAGTGATGCTAAATGTTTGTAAATGCAGTGTATTAATAGGCATAAAAACCGAAAATCTGTAGTCCTGTAAATTTTTCAATCTATTTAGTATCAAATCATTTTTCCCCAGTGAACTGTCTACTTCTGAATTTCAAAAGCCATGCAATGGAATTAATAAAATATATACATTATACATGAATGTGAATGTGGTCATATGGCTTTTTTGTCTAAGATACTATACCGTCTCCTCAAGATGAACTTTGAGGGAACAACCCAGGCAGATTCACACTGTTACTCTTGAGTATACCAGAGAGTCTTCTCCAGTCACTCAAGAACCAAGAGGACGTATACAAGGGCTTTGGTGTTTTCTTTCTACTTCCTATTAAGTGCCTCTCTTTATTGTGTTCTTGCCTTCCCTTCCAACTGGACAGGTGTTTGACCAGAGTGGCCAGGGAGAAAGTGGACATGTATTAAATGTGAGAAGGTTTTTGTTTCATTAGAAAATTCAAGTAAAACTGAGACCAAAATGTCAAAGATTTCAGTTTGTGAGACTGTTGTTTCCAGGTGACATTGTAATTGTATGACCAATTCTCATATTTCCAATGGAGAGCTTGTCAGTTTTGATTCATGGGAGATGAATGGTATAGCCAGGCATGGTGGTGCAAGCCTATAATCCCAGGTTCTGGTAGGAGGCAGGGGGATCAAAAGTTGGACCCCAGCCCTGGCAACTTGGTAACTTGGCAAGATGTTGTCTCAAAATAAAAAATTAAAAAAGGATGGGGATGTAGCTCAGTGTGAAGAGCCTGGTTTCAATCAATCCCTAGTACTGAAAGAAAAAACAAAGGAAAAGAAAAGTACAGGAAGACAGAGCTGTGGACAGTATCTGCATTACTCCTCTTGAAAGTGGTGTCCACAGTGTTTTGGGGACACCTGGATGTGCACCCTGCAGTGGGATGGGGTGAAGAGTATGGTGAGCTTATGGCTGCCTCCCTTGAGGGACAAACCATCAGTCAGAAACAGACTGTCATCCCGTTTAAGCTGCTGTGACACTCTAGAAACTGTGTTTGCTCATACTAAGGCCAAGTTTCCTTTGACCAGGTGTATGACCTTTGTCACAGGTGTACAGCCAGCTGCCTACACTGACATTATCCCATTTCCATATCCACCAAGTGATGGATTATAATTCCTTCCACACAGATGGTCTCATTAGGATCTAAGGAAATCATGTGTATTGTAGTGCTTTACAGGTCATGAAGGGACAGATTATTATTTAAATATTTGCATATAAAAATTTTTATTTATGGAGCATGTGACATGATTGAAGACCTAAAATAGACAAACCCTAACTGATCACATTTCATACTTATTTTTAAAAAGTGGAGGTAAAGTAAAAGCAAGCATGTAAGACAGCAGTCATGAAGCCACACAAACAGGTATTGACACAGCTCAGTGTCTGCCCAGGTAGGCGCCATGCTGACTCTCATCCCCTAATGCTGTCTCTTCTGCACTACAGGCATGCGCCAGGGCAACGACCATGGCACCCAGTACCGCTCGGCCATCTACCCCACGTGCGCTGTGCAGATGCAGGCAGCCCTGCAGTCCAAGGAGGACTACCAGAAGGTAGGACCTTGTCACCCGTGAGGCTGCGGGGACAGAGGTCAGTCCCCACATTATGGTGAGGGGTGGTTGCTTCTCCCACCTGGAACTGTATTCCCTTGCACATTTCCTGGCATTTGTGCCAGTCTGTTTCTGTGTCCCAATTTACATTGTTTAAGGACTGTGGTCCTACTGGGTTAGGACTAACCCTAATGACCTCATTTAACTTGATTATTTCTGCACAGACCTAAGATCAAGTTCACACTGTGAGAGGTAAGGACCCCACATGTCTTGTCTTGGGACACACAGTTCTACACATAATGCTCACTTGCCAGTAACAGTAAAGTATTTCTAAGAATTACAATAAAAATACTTCTCAGAAATATGTACTGGGGCTGAGGATTCAGCTCAGCAGCATAAGCACCTGCCTTGCAAGCACAAGGTCGTGAGTTCGATTCCTGGTACCGATAGGAAAAGAAAAAAAAGAAATATGTACTTTACATCATAAAATAATTATTTTTACTATTAACTTATACAATATTTTTAAAACTTCCTCCAATAGAGATTTAATTCTTTTAAAAACAATTCAAATTTTAAAAAAACAATTCAAATTGCTTTAAATTTTAGAGCTTAATGATGTAAATTGTAGTTAGTCTTATGTTGTCTGATGTGAATTTACATCTATTAATACAGTCAGTAGCCACTCTAATGCTGAGTTTAGAATTAGGTGAATGGGAGGGCTGAGCATTTAGCTCAGCAGTTCAAGTGCTTGCCTGTTAAATGTGAGGTTGTGAGTTCAAGGTTGTGAGTTTCATCCCAGGTACGAAAAACAACAAAAAATATAGAATTAGGTCAATGGAAACAGAGCGCGTCTACTGGTGAGCAGGTACCAGGCTGGGACTCATGGTCAGCATGCTGGCCTGAGGGGGATGCTGAGAAAGACTGAGCCCCATGACCCTACTCCACAGCTGTGACGTCTCCCTGGACGATGATGATGATCAGCCCAGAGTGCAGGGCTAGCATTCAGTCCACTCTGCTGGAGAGTGCAGTGTGGGGTGGGCCGGATTTGGTGATGGAAGTGATGAGATGTTGCTCCTGAAGTCCAGGAGCTAAGACTGTGGTTTGTGTCTTGGGCTGTCACTCTCTCGCTTTCCTTCTCCCTCTTCTTTTCCCTCTTCTTCTCCCTCCCCATCTCTCTTTCATCACTTAACCTGGGCAGCCCTATGGAGAGCCTCACATAGCAGGAAACCACAGTCTGCTGAGGGCCACGTGAACAAGCAGGGCACCCTTCAACCCTCGTCCAACCTCCAGATGAGACTGCAGTCCCAGTGGGCTGTCTGACTGCAGTGTCCTCAAAGATACTGAGCCAGGGAACTAGTGCGCCATACCACAGAAACTGAGATAATAGATGCATGTTATTTTAAATCGCTCAGTTTGGGAATAATTTGAGTATATTTATATTTTTATTGCAAACACTTTTGCCTACAAAAGTTCTAAAATTTCTCCTATTTGTCCTCGAAAGTTTCTCCTATTGGTTTTCATTATGATTGGCTGGTAGACTGGGCTTTCCCAGGCGTATGTGGTGGTGATTATGCATGTAAGTCCCTACTGTCGACTGTCCTAATTCACATGTGTGGTTTATTGTCATATGCTTGTCACTTACAAAAAACCCCATATATTTTATTTAACTCAGGCAAACCTATGAGGCTGAAGGAGATTATCTCATCTTTCAGATGCTCAAACACAGGGGAATCACTACTTATAGAATAAGTGGAAGTAAAGAGGAATAGGCTTAGATTGGAGGAGATGAGGTAGGCAGCTATGCAGGACTCCAAGGCAGAAATCTGGAGAATGCTGCCCAGGATGGTGGAGGAAGTGAAGTAGACTTCAAGGAACCTGAAGCTTAAGTGAAAGTTAGAGGTCACTGAAAGGCAGGTGTCCACAGTTACTTGCAGATTTCTATCCAGTGCTATTATGAACAAAATAGGGAGAAGCAGAGGCATATCTGTGGGGAAGGCAACTTCAGTTTTGAAAATGTGGACTGAGGCTCCCATGGTACGGGCAGCCAAGTGGTTACTGGGAGGAGGTATGGGTTGCTTGTTCCTTGAGAGTTGTGTTTTCTGGATTAAGGCTTGTGAAGCACAGGGTGTACCACATAGTAAATGCTCAATGAATGAGACACCCTATTAACATGTTTACTGAATGGACCTATTTGCTGATAAGACCACTTACAAAAACTGATAAAAGTTAAGAAAAGAGGGCTTAAGGTCTGAGGACCGTGGACATTTGAGAGATGGGAAGGGATGCTACACCAGTCATGGTAGGCATTTTGGAGAAGTAACCAACCCCAAACAAGAACTTTAAAAATAGTTCTATTTGGTTTAATCCTAATATATTCAATTATAATGGCAATGCTTATAATTAATGCCAAAAGTGAGACATGAGTCATGCTCTAAATAAATTGCCTAATGTAATGATTCATAGTCCTTGTAGATTACTAGCAATGGTATCAAAGGACTCTGGATGAATATTAGCTGGTCTTCAGAATATCTCAAATAAGATGATATTTTAGTGTTCACAATAAAAATTTTAAGTTCTATGTGATGGTGAGGAGACATTATTTTTCCAGTTTCTACCCCATTTAGTTTCTTACCCTTAGCTTCAAGTCGAAACTGTGTTGGTTTTAGATAATCAATGTCCATCAGAAATAAAATTTAGTCATTAAACAATGAATTAATTGTTTTATTCATATCTCCATTATTTTGTGCATTTTGGAAATGTTACTCTTATATTACAGACACTTCTTCTAACTGAATAGTTTTTGTATGTTCTACATGTCAACACATGGGAGAGAGAGATTTGGCTTGGCTTTAAGATTATTTTTGAAAAATAAGGACTGAGAACTCTTCTGCTTCCAGTACCCAGATATTTGTTGCTCCTCATCTAACCACAAAATATTACATTCTCACCAACTCAGAAAATAAACATTGTTAAATATCTTTTATTCTATCACATAAATAAAACTGACCATAGATACCACTGAGAGATGGGTAGCAAGTCCACTATTTCTGTTCTAATTAGCTAAAGGCTAGAGAGTCTTTACTTACTTTCAACCAGTGCTTCCAATGCCAGTCTGCCTCCTGCCATGATGGCAGTTGTCCTTTCTGTGCTGTCTGGCAGAGTAGCCTCTAGTCACATGTGGCTGTTGAGCAACTAAAATGTGATTGAGTGCAACTAAGGAGCTGAAAATATTCTTGTAATCAATACATATATTAAATAGCCACATGTGGCTGGTGCCTAGCATATTAAACAGCATTAGCCCAGAAGGAGATGAATGCGTGTGTGCATGTGCATGGGAGTGCACACACGTATACCGTGAAGGGGCCAAACCCACGTCAGTCTGGCTGCCTGGCTGGACATTGCAGGACTACTTACCTTCCATCCCTGCTCCAGCTTCTTCCCAGAGCATGGGACTGTGGGGAGTGCAGCCCCTCATGCCCTGCAGAGTGCTGTGCCAGGATCCCTGTTGCGTTTTTCTTTCTGGAGAAAAAGCTCAGGTCATTTTCCTCTTTCCAAGTGTCTCACTGCATGGGCAGTAGGAATAACTGCACATATGTACCCGGTGACCTCTGTGATTTTTGTCTTAGCCTGAGACCCACAGAAGGCTAAACCCAAGCCTGCAGCTCATGTGCAAGGACAAGCCTGTGTGTGTGGTGCCGGGGAGCTGAAGCAAGGGACAGGGAGAGGAGAAGAGGTGGGAGGCCTGGTACACATCGGCCTCTGCTGTCCTAATAGGTGGTGTGAGCCTTTGAAATCATCACCCCTTCTAGGGAAGGAAAGGAAGCATTCTTCTGGTGGCCACTGTCAACCAGGGCACACTGCACCTCTGGCTGTGTGTGTGGGCTCAGCACAGCAGGTAGGAGCAGGACAGCAAGCCCGTGCCCTGGGGACAGCGTGAGGCACTGACCGCGCGTGAAGCTGCACAAAACTAATGAGAGGCTGTGCAGAGCCACGCACCACCACTGGCATGAGGCAGCCAAGGCCACCAGCATGTGAGGTGAAGGTGATGCCATCTTTATGAAGAGTCCCCCACACCCACCGCCAGCCCCAAGCCAGGAAGACTGCATCTGCAAGGGCTCAAGGCTGCCTCCAGGACTGAGTGGCTCTCCGGGGTTCTTGCTGGAGCAGAGGAAGAAGGGTGAGGTCACTCTTGGTAGGGCATCCTGCTGCACCCGTGGAGTCATTCAGTGGATGGGTTTCTCCAGCCAGTGTGTAGACGTCTGTGATGGACAGTGCCTGTATCACTATGCAATAACAGCAGCAATAACCATAAACAGCCAAAGAGCACTTACAAAATGCTGTTACTGCCTGAAATGGTTCACTAGCTAAATTCTTTGTAGATCTTCGAATGTCTTCATCTACATACATAGATATAATAGATATGCTTAGCTATAGGTATGTATATCTTTGTACCTATATAAAATGGTATGCACACATTTATTTCTGAGATCTTGCTTCTTGCTTTGAAACTCAAATGAATTTCTAATTATTCATTCCACTGATACAATTGATAAAATATATACCAAAGGGTGGCGTGAATAAACCAATAATTTGCTTGTGAAAAATGATATAATTAGCCCTTACACCATAAAGGAATTAATCTTATCTTTTGTATTTACTTTAAGAAGTCTTGTGGTTTCTAATGGACCCCACATGGGGTCCATCACCTTCACAGTGACCTAAGGGGAGCAGACAGGTAACCCCCAGACTGGCTTTCATGTGTCCTATGTCTGGGGTCACCTTGAAGAAATTCCTGAAACAACAGGGGCATTTAATCATGAAAATAATTTCCAAACAGTAACAGGTTAGTGTAGAACTCTATAATCTGGTGAAAAACAGATTTATTTCTAAGAGCAGGAAGATTCTGCAGATGACTCATTCTATTCATGTATAATTTCCCGTTTTCCCGTTAAAGGTTGACATTTCTGGCCCTGGCACTATGTTCGTGACTTCATCTTATCCTGAGCCTGGTGGGGCCCTGTGCACTAACTATAACATTGACTTAAGTTACTAATTTGATAGTCCTCACTAGTTTGCCCCCAGTGACCCTAGTAACCAGCTTCTTCAGCAACTTCTTTATATGTGAAGTTGAGAGTGACAGGATTGCTTACCACAGAGCAGCCATTTGAACATAAAATTAGCTGATTTTATCACAGGGACCAATTGTTGAGCTAATTAGATGTGTAGTACTGCTGAGGAGCCAGAAACCAAAAGTGATTTTCCATCTAAACTGTGGTTTTCTGCAAAGTTGGCTGGACTGCAGCTCCCAGGCTAACAGCAACCCGAGGACAGGAAAGATGGCTGGAGAAGTTTGCTAGCTTCCACACAGGCCGGAAGGGCAGAACGGCCCGAGGAGGAAGTCGAGTCTCAAGGAGGGAAGAAAGAGTTTCACACCCATTTTGCTGCCCGGGAAAGAGCTGGTTTCTGCTCACAGGACTTAACAACTACTTCATGTCTTTGGCAAACTGAGATTTTTGTATAAAGCATGAGAGTGTTCTGGCCTCACAAAGAGGTCTTCGTAATATCCTCCAACCTTATTTTCAAGTTTAAAATTTTTCCTTAAAGAAGTTCATGGTAGGATTATTTGCTCCTAGCGTTAATTAGATGAGATAATCGAATGTATTTGCTACTGGATTATCAGATGTGGACACTTTGGCTCCTGAGTGAGCCTGTCCTGACACAGTCTTCTCATATCCTGCTCAATTCAGACAATTCAGTAGCCCCAGAGGGTAGGGGATAGTCCAGGTGAGATTCTTTCATCCTGAAAGCATATATTTTTATGTGAAATCTTTTTCACATAAATCTTTCTATGTGAAATTTGAAAGGCAACACATATACAGATTGTTCTCCTGATCACCTGACCCAGCTCTTTTTCACCTCCTCAAGCCTTGTGAATAGAAAACGCAATCTTTTCTCTGAATATTTCTTGTATGAAACAAGAGAAGAAAAGCAGGGTTTTCTTTAACAGATATTTTACAACATATTAAGTTCTAATAAGAAATATTATTTTTCTGGAGCAAATTCCATATTATCCACTGTATTTCAAATATAAATCTGTTTTAAAATCAAATTATATTTGATCAAAAATCAAATATAAATGTGTTTTAAAATCTGTTTCTGCCAATCTCTATTCATCCATCCATTTACCCTTCCATTTATCTACCCACCCATCCAGCCATTCAGCCTCCCAGCCATTTATCCATCCATCTATAACTCCACTCATCTATCCATCTATGTATCCATCTGTATCTATATATCCATCCATTCTCCTGTCTATCCACCTATCCATTCAACAATCCATGCACCCATTTATATGTGTAATCTTTAAATATTTTCCATACTTTTATCTCAAACTTCAATTACCATCTAACATCTGTGCATCTGTGTACACTCAGTACAGTGTAATTTTAAAGAAAAATACTCAAAGTGAAAGATAAAGGACAGTATATAATGATTGGGGTATGGCTATCAGTTTTTAGAATAACAGTTCAGCTTTATTTAATTTTCTTCCCACTTAGATTATGTCTAGATATTCAGTGACTCCACATGCTCTCCAGTTAAACTCTGACAAATGAGAAATTAAGGTTTGGCTGTTCCATCTCTCTGGGAGAGAGAGAGAAAGAGAGAAAATTATTATTACCAAATAGTCTATCTGTGTCAACAGTAGTTCCACATTGGAATTAACTTTGAATTGTAAAGAAATCTAGAACCATTCTAAAATAGCATACCAAAAAAAAAATCCTAGAGACTTGAAATATTGGAGAGGGGGAAAAGCGCGCGTGCGCGTGTGTGTATGTGTGTGTGTTCAGACTGACATTTGGACAGCTGGCAATAATCTGATAGTCACCTACTGTCTTTGAGTTCTGAGTAAATTTCTTTGGCTCTCATTTTAAATTTTTGATTGTGGATAACAAAATTTTCATGTAGGTGTGTTATAAAAATCAAATGAGATTTTATATCTACATACCTACCTATTAGCATGCAATAGTGGCCCAGTGTATGTTAGTTGAAGTGGAACTCTTTAGTTTTCTGACCCAAAAAGTGATTCTAATGATGCCTACCCAACTGAGAGAATTTAAGTGCACTAGAGGCATTTCTGATCATGCTAGACCCACCGTACGATAGCTGGACCTGATGACTCTGCATCTGGAGGTACACACAGGTCCTTTGGGTTTCTTCTAAGCATCTGTAGGCTGAACATGTGCTTCTCTCCTTACTTCTCACCTTCTTCAGCAAAATAATAAATGTATCCCCTTATCAAATATTAATTATGCACTTATTAGTTTGTAGACTTGTATTACTCTTGTTTTCAACAAAGCTATCGAAAGAAATATGAAGTTTGTTGCAGTAAACTGTTGCATAAACAATCCCCTATTTCTGGAAACTATTTTGACATTTCCTGCATTAAGTAGTCTCTGAGGGCTCCCATTCACTCAGTACCCAGTCCTGTGCTGAGCTCCTGACAGATGTCAGCAAATCTGTATTGACCTGAGCTGGAGAGATGTAGCAGATGAAGAGGGCCACTCAGTGGTCTGTATTAGGGAATAAATATTTATGTGTCCCTTACCCCCACATGAATTCTGTGTCAACACAGTGCCCTCACCTATGCATGATTAGGGTTAGATGAGGTCATGAGGGATTAGCATCCTTGTGAGAAGAGATCCCAGACAAGCTGGAGCCCTTTCTGCTCACATGTACAAAGAAGTCATGGAAGCACACAGCCAACCATCTACAAACCAAGAGAAGGGGCTCAGAATAAAGCCCTGTAGCACCTACATCCTGGGATGTGCGCTCCAGAACTGTGAGAAATTGTCTGTGGTGGAGGCTGCGCAGCCTGTGGTATTTTGTCATGTGCTGACTGCAGGGGGCTGGGGGGCTTGTTTTGTGGACTCCTCTGAGGTCTGGGAAGAATCGTGCATTGCACGGAACATCCACCTGGGCCTGGCTGTGCCTCACCCTCCATGACCTTGTGTGAGACTCAGCAGCTGTGACTTCTTGTTTGGAATGGAGAGAAAGCTGTTCATAATGGAAACAGTCTGCCTGCTGCCTCTCCTGGTGTCCCGAATGCCCTTCACGCCGGAATGGGGTAGGGCAGGAACCACTCTCTTCCCTGCCTCATCCATCAGAGTTTAAAAATGGAGCTCAGAGGGATTCATTCATATCCCCAAGATGGTTCGGATGGGACACTTAAAGGGTGAGAGGGTCCCCACTGTGTGGGAGCTCTTGGAATCCATCCGGGATTTTACAACTATCATGGTGTAATGGGGTGACTCCAGAGACAGGGCAGTCTACAGTGGCTTCATCCAGCTTTTCCAGCTGCCCTCAGATTTCAAACCCTTGTAAAATATAGGACGAGGGAGTCTTCCTTTCTGTCATGTAAGTGGTAGGATTATTTCTGTGTCTTTGTTCCCGGGGAAATGCGTAGGTAGCTCACTAGTAGGATCACTTCTTGGTCTATTGTGCTTGCTGGGCTGTGATGTTTAAAATCCATTTTTAAAAAACACCAAAAGATTCCTGCTACACCAAAAAGCATTTATTTGCATTGGGAGACCCTGGGTAGATATGAGTAAATTTCAGTTGTGATTTTAAGGTTTGGGGATTAGATAGATCTTTACCTTTTTTAAAAAAAAAAAATTGTGTTGTTGTTTAAAGCATGAAGGTATGATTTAAAATACCCAAGGAAAGTTCCTGAATAATTTATTCATTTACTTTAGTCAAAAATAAAAACCTTGTTTTGTATGTCCAATAGAGATACAGATAGAATTTATCTTAGGCCCCTCTTGGAGCTTTAAGGTTGTAATTATGAGTATCATTGTGAACTCTAAATAAGAACTTGTGAATAAATATCTTAAAATGCCTACTTCTTGGAGGCAGGCATCTATATTTCTATATATGCAGCCATATAGAAAGCTAGGTCTTTAGCCTAATGGTTCAGTTGCATCTGGGTGATTATTTTCATTTCCACTTATTACTGTGTGTTAGGCTCCCTGCATATGAGTACAGATTGCCCTTTCTTGCACTGTATTTAGAAATCTCTGCATTACCCCTGGGCATTTGTTCATTAATAGGGGGTGGGGAGAGGAAAAGCTTGTAATAACGGGCTTTACATATTAAACTGCATCCACATTTGGGGTCACAAGTGAAAAAAAATCTCATTTGTGTTACTGTCTGCCCTCTGGTGGTAGCAAGGCAGAACCCTCTGGGTCTGCAGTGGCAGCTTCCAGGAGCAGCTGAGACTGGAGCATGAGGGAGCAATTGGTCTTGCCTTTGTTTTCCCTGCGTCCCACTCAGGTTTATAGCAGCACCCTAGGGTTCCACGATGGTAGAAGAATGCATTCTTGTGAATGCTAAGGAGACATTTTGATTTCAGTGAAGGTACAGGCACAAAATAACCCTAACCAACAGAGAGCGGCTTGAGAACAAATTCAGATTCCCTGAGGGCCATATTTCTGCTGTCTTTCAAGGTAGCATGGACAAGTGCAGTGGCTCAGTGTGACACACAGGCCCCCTATGGTGCACAAGATGGTTTCAGGATGTATCCAGATAAATCTACCACATTTTCATTGTTGTGTGTTTATCTTAATTTCTATTAGAAAAGCTGCAGGGAGTGTTTGAAGCTCAGCATTTCAAGAATATTTCTGCCTAGGTGAAGACAGGAAACTGCACCTGCACAGTGCTGGCACCCACACAGTCTTTGCAGGGGTGCACCTTCTGCTAATTGGGAGATGGGGCAAGGCCCAGCGGGATGTGAGGATGATTTGGGCAGCATGGCCATGGCGTTGCTTGCTGTAATAACTTTGGACCTCAACCTCTCTGAGCCTGGCTTCCCCAAGTTTCTGAACAGGCTAACAGTGGTTGCCTCTTAGGGTGTCAGAGAATATGGGGTGCTGTGTATGTAACATGTCTGGTGCTCAGTGAATGCCAGATTCTTCCTCTTCATCCACCCATTCCCAGGACACTTCCTCAGAGCCCACTCCCTCTGCATTCCCATCATGCTTTGCTTGCCACACTCACTTGAGCAGTCCTTGTAAATTTCTTGACTTCTTGGTGAATGTGATCTTCCCGGCTTTACATCTTTCCCCACATTCCATGAGGTACTTGGCACAAAGCAGGCCCTCTGGGAATGTTTGTCATAGGAACCAAACCCATGCACAAGATCACAGTGTCCATACCCCATCCCACCCCCCAACACAAGGGGTGCACACCGTGCATCAAACCAGAACGTGGATCTTCCCCTTGGCTCCCTGGGTCACCTGAAGGTCCTGCCCATGGCCTCAAGCAGGAAAGAGAACAGCCGCAGTGCCTAGAGCCAGCCTACCCTTAATACCACCTCTTATCTTATCAGCGCATATATAGGTTTATTATATACACACAGAATCGTTAGTTTCAGCTAAACAGAAATGGAAGGCAACGGAAACATTTTAAATGCAGCATTGCAGCTGGGGTGGGATCTATTTTAGAGACAACAAAGGGTCTTTGTTGTTGAAGCAGGTAGATTTATAAGGCTTGCCCTGGTTTAGTCTGTATAAAATGGCCCTGGGAATGATATGATCAGAGGAACCACCGAGAGGAGGCGGGGGACGCGGGAACCCTTTCATTTTAGTGGCAAGAGTTTGAACCGGGGTTTGTTGTTTCCTGCAGAGGCAGAGCGGTTTGCCTTTCAAATTCTCCTTGATTTGTCTGGGCTCCGCGTGGTTCTGGGCTTCTCAGACTCACCCAGCCCGCGCTCCTGGCCCGATCCTAAATGGCCGCAGAGCGCCTGCCCGCGTCTCCGCGCCGAGCCGATGTTCATTTGTGGCTCCGAGAGATCAGAGCTTTCATGTTTGCCACGAACGCCGCAGAGCCGCACGCACCTCCGCGGCGGAGATGAAAGGACATTTGTGTTTGTGCATGTGTGTTTAGAGCTTAAAGGACAAGGAAAAGAAAGAAAATAGATGTTACCGCTCAGGACTCACTTCAAAATGTGACTTACTCCCTCTGGTGGGACCATTTAACTCCGATGGCGCCGCCCCTCCCCCGGAGCCCCCGCCGCGCTCCCCACCCCCACCACTTCCACCGCGGCCCATGTGACATCTGTTCTGGGCACCACCGAGCCGACTTGCCGTTGCCATGGCAGCCGGCGGAGCAAGCCTGCCCATTGGCTGCTAGCGGAGGAAGAAGAAAAGGTCCGCAGTGTCCGGGTCGCGAGCCCGCGCCCGCCGCGAGGTGCGGTCCGCTGCCCAGAGGTGCGGATGAGAGCTGGGCCGGGGTCACCCGCGGGGCGCCGCGGGAGGCGGGTGTGCAGGGGCCGGGTGCGCGCCCTGGGTTGCAGGCCTGGGCCCAGGTCAGTGTCATTAGTTTCTCCCTCGAGTGGGAAGCACGTGAAGGACAAGGGAAAGTGGGCTGCCTTTTCCTTCACCTTGGACTCCTGAGAGCTCGGCCTGCTTTTGTGGCGTTTGGATTTGAAATTCTGCAGTGACCGTTTCTGTGCCGTTCGAAGCCCAGGGATGGTGAGAGTGTGTGCCGAGTTAAACGGTCTGATTCGCTTTACCTTGGCCATAACCCTGTCTATCTAAAGCAAAAACAGGACAGCGTTCTATTGTAAAATATGTACCTAAACCTTATTACTTTGAGAATTGTTCTCCTATTGGAGTCACCTGTGAATTTTCCCAGGAAGTTGGAATCACTGTTTCGGCCCCAGAGCTGCAGATTACCCTGTCTTGTCCCCATGGCCTGGTGAACCATGACCCCAGACATGTATCTGACCAGACAGGTCCGAGAAAGCTGTACTGAGGAATTGCAGCTGCCTGCCTCAGCTTCCCTTCTCCTGGGGACCTGAGTTCCGTGCTGATCAAGGATGGGGGACTATCTCCTGCTCCACTCAGAGTCCTCAGTGCCCACAGTCTATATGTTATCTATATTATACTATATCATGTATAAATATTCATTCCTGATTGGCTACCTTATGAAAATATCAGTGAAAATTGCTATGTGGTTATTTTGCCCCTTTTTATTGGTGTGCTTGCAGTACATAATAATTACTTTCATCTTGCGGAGCTGGTACATGTACATATCACATTGTCCTTTTATAACACAGAATAAACCCAATGCCTTGCAGAAATGAGTGGCACAACTGAGGTGGAAAAGGCAGTAAGTATGTTTTATTTAAGTGGGGAGCCCTTATTGGGTTCAGCCTTTTGTGGTGAAAGTGAAAGGCCTTTATAGGTCACTTACTCTTTAGGCTCTAGCTGTTGCAAACAGAATCTGAAGTGAAATGAGAATTAACATCTTGCTAATAGCAGGCTTAGAAACTCTTTTCCACATAGCTTCCTTTCTCTGAAGCAGGGCTGAGCCAGACCTTGATCACCATTCACGGGCACAGCCAAGGAAACAGAGAGCAGACCACCAAAATCACGAGCGTGCTGACCTTGCTGTGTTTTGGGGCAGGCTTCACAGTTAGTTGCCCTGTACAAAGTAAACCTTTGGGAAAGCCACACCTTATCAAAATGAAGCTCACTGCCACTGGTGAGCCACCAGCTCCGTCAGCTTAGGTCACATTTGAGATGTGTGCAAAAAGGCTGCCTGCCATGTGGCCACAGAGCCGCATCGTGTCTCCTATGTGTTGATCCGTGTTCCCTGTGCTTCTGGAGGGTGGTTACTCTTTCTGATTATGATATTGTCACGTTTTCCCTGATAGTGTCATCTGCTTCATGATTTTCTATCCTGAGCCTTTCACCCACTTGCTTTCTCAAGCCCCCGCCCCCAGCCACACTGAGACTCACTGCACCCCTGATCAACTTGCCCAAGAGCAGCTGCCTTCAGAAGTGCATTATTCAAGCTTCATTCCTACACCACAAGGTGCCCTGTCTGCTGTCTGCTGTCAGTGTGGAGTGGCCCCCTCATGGGCGCAGTCTGCTACGACAGCAGGCCTTGTGTTTCGTACTTCTGGTAAAGGCTAATGAGACTCAGAAGCAAGAGAGGTAAATTAAGTGCCCTGACCAATTAGAGGCTAGGGAAGCTGATAAAAGAAAAGCAAAATAAACCGAAGGGTGGGCCAAGGAGCAGCAAAAGAAATGAGCAGACAGGATGTATGAGGGCTCAGGCAGGAGTAGGACCCAAAAAGGGAGCCACTGCATGCACTTGGATATGGAAAGGAGCCTGAAAAGTA
This sequence comes from Dolichotis patagonum, assembly GCA_004027295.1. Taxonomy (NCBI): domain Eukaryota; kingdom Metazoa; phylum Chordata; class Mammalia; order Rodentia; family Caviidae; genus Dolichotis; species Dolichotis patagonum. The sequence goes on along the minus strand of PVJX010002184.1, from coordinate 62,979 downwards.
GAGCTGGAGAAATAAATGGGAGCCCAAAGCAAAAGGGGTCAAGAATACTTGCATCCTGGTAGGAAAAAAGCAATGTCTTAGGGTGAGAAAACTCCAGGGGGTGGTCCAAGAAGTGTGTGATAAAAGCCCCCACACCTCTTAGGAACTTGTATGATGCTTCGGTGACTCATATCTTCTTTTTAAAACAAAAGTTCCTAATCTATGAAATCGAGCTGGTAACTCTTGTCCTTGCTGTGACACCGTGGGCTGTCGGGAGGATCAAGTGAGATTAGCAATGTGCAGAGGGTTGTAATCTAGAAAATCCTGTCCAAATGCAAGGCTTAGCAGAACTGGAGTTGTGGGGGCACAGGACTGGCAAGTTCCCAACCCTTGCCGAAGTGCATTTTCTGACCGAAGAAAGATACATTTTATTCTCTCCTATTTTTCATTCGCTGTGGTTATTACTGTGTTCTTATGAACCAAGGTGACTTTCTAGCAGAGATGAAACTGAGGGTGGCTGAGATAAAAATGCAGTTGATCTTCTCAGTGTCACCAAAGATTACCAAAAGGATCCCTGCTTCTCCAGCCTTCAGTGTAAGAGTGAAAGTGACTCATGGACACTCAGCAAGGAACTCTGTGTGAGTTAAGTTAGCTTATGAAATTCTCCTGGGCCCGTGGGGGTGGAGGCAGGCACCTTTCTGCAGTGCTGCTGGATAAATAGCTTTCCTCCAGAAGGGACCTCACCAGTGAACTAAGCTTATATCATAAATTGCCATAATTTCCCATTCAGGTCCTACACAGGCCACTTTTGTGCAGGATCTGTTTAATAACACAAGTAAAATGGGTTCAGTGTCCTGTTTCTCGCGCTGAAGTTTCTGTGTGTTGGCACTTCCTCTGTAAAGCAACAGAAATTTCACTGCAGGTTGCCTAACGATGGAGGAGGGAACAGGGGAACTCTGAGGAGTCTTCTTGTGGTCTCCGTAGACCTTTTCCCACCCAGGCCTAAGTTCTCCCTCTCCCTTAAACTCAGGTGGGTCCTCACTGTGATCCTAGCTCTACGGCAGCCACAAATCTGTCCTTTCCTGTCTCATGTGACCTGAGAATGCAGGTGGTCAGAGATGCTGCCAAAGAGATGACACAAGGAGTCTGTGGCCCCAAGAGACAGGACCAGTCCTGTTTCCAGCAGGGCCTCTGAGCCCCTGCGGAGTGTCAGGCCCTTTCCAGATCAGTAAGCTCGCTTGCTGAGCTGCACTCTGGCGATCAGAAAGGACTTGCATCCCAGTTGCATCTCCTGCAGCAAGCCTATGATTGGTAATTATTATACCTGCTTGACAGAGGTGCCAGAGGGCATGATTTCGTTCAGTTCACAGAGTATTTAACAACTACCTATGTGCAGGACTGGGGGCTGGCGATGAAGAAGGCTGTACACAGAATCAAAATCTAACTCGTGTGTGTGGCCACTGAGCTGGGAAACATGTTTTGCATCAGTTTTTCTATTCACCTGGCTTCTGTCTGTCTTCACTTAAATAGTAACTCTCATGAGATGATCAAAATGTTACTTCCTCAGGAAGAAACATGGTCCGGAGAAGGGAGCCACCCAGGAGGGTTGGTGTAGGAAAGGTCTCCCCGGGTGAGATGGGGTTTATAACTAAGCCAAAGGTGATGCTGACTGTTTGTAGGGCTCTGTAGATTCCACAGCACCACCCACACCTACAGAATTAGATCTTCAGGAGTGAGACCAAGGGAGGTGACATTTTTAAACTCCTCAAATGATTTTGGTACAGAACTCAGTATGGGAACCTCAAGAGAGTGGCCTAGTGCTTAGTCTTGGACATCACATAGGTTACCTATCTGAGGATGAATAAGTAACATAAGCTCTTAATCTTGATTTTGTAATCTCTAAAGTGGGCATAATTGTATGTACCTCAGAGGAGTGCCATGTAGAATGAACTTACATACCAAGCTCTAGGCTTGCAGTTTCAGTTGTCTTGCGTAGTGTTGGATGTCTGGTCCCCCACCACAGGCTCTTTCCATGCCAGCACACTATTCAGGTTCTACTGGAGTCCCCAGGTCTGTCATTGATTGGCAAATAAGAGGCAAATGACTTGCTGAGAGAGTCGACCTGAAGCACTCATTGTTGATGAAGAAGATGTGGGTCAGGACAGTGCTAGCTAAGGAGTATTTGTAACTGTTTTCCAACAGGACATATCCTCCCCAGACACAAGCTGGGCCTGGGGGCTGGCTGTTGGCTACCGTTGAGGACTTTAGGGAAGAGTTGACCATCAGTCCTCAGCACAAAGCCTGTTCCTGCTGCCTTCCTCCTGCACAGTGTGTGACAGCTGGATCTGTCTAGTGCCTGGTGTTAAAATGTCTGCTTAGTGATCGCTGTGCAGAAGCTAAATGAAAGCACCAGTCTTTCTGCTCTGTTTGCTAGGGTTAGAGTCTTTAGGCCCTTTGGTTTCCATCATCTTGCAGGTATGACCTTGATCTGGGATTTCCAAGACTTTGGGGCCTCAGGACCTCTTCAACTATTCAACTTCAAACTCTATTTGATATTTATCATGTGAGAAACAGAATAGAAGATTTCTGAAACCCAAGTGCCACTGCATGAACCATCAGAGTGATGATGTCATTGCACTCCTGTGGTTTCTGGCCAGCTCCACCTGCTCTAACAAAACTAGGGTGTAAGAGGAAATATGTCTTAGTATTATCGGGAAATAGTTTGAACCTTGCAGACCCCAGAAAAGATCTTGGGTCCCCAGAAGTCTTAGATCCACTGGCCTATCAGGTGTACAGGTTCTGCGCACTGTGTTATTCTGTCTAACAGGAAAGCACAAGGTCAAGGCTGAAATCACTGAATCGTCCATGGAAAAGCTCTACAGAAAGCCTCAGAGCCCCACCCAGCTCCTCAGTTTACAGACAGGAGCCTGAGCCCCCAGGGTCACCAAGTTCACACAACTCCAGTACCAAGCCAAACTGATAACCTAGAGCTTCTGCCCCCTGGGCTTATCCCTGGATCGTCATTTAATGATTTAGGACACAGTCTTTGGAGAAAGATAGCTCAGTTCTAATTCCAGCTCTACTGTGTGATTCACTTTTCTGACCTTAACTGCATCATATATAAAATGCAGATAATAACAAATATCTGCTTTATAGGCATCCTGGGAAAATCAAATAGGATAACGTGGAAAGGGCATGGCACCTTGCACAAGCACCACACACACACATACACATACACTTGGAGTTTCCCAGCTAACCCTTGGAGCAGTCACTACTCCTAGAAATTATTACAAGCTTTTCCCTCTCTCATAGTCTCAATGGGTCCCTGACTGGCTCAGCCATACTGGTGGCAAATGCCGCTCTGTCTGCCTTCCCAATAGGTTCAGGGCAGAGCTGACACAGGATATAATTAGTTACATGTCAGACTCAACAATCCATGTTGCATGTCATGCAGGAGTGAACAGTGTTTTCAAGGTGGTACAAAACTTCATAATGAGCCAATGAATAGTATTATTACAGTTGAGTAAACTGAAACCTGATTTATGATGATTAAAATTTGCTTCTAGCATATGTTTTCTTCTCTTTCCCCCCAAAGTGGAATATGTGCATCTGTGGCGCCATCCATTTGCAAACTGCATTCCCAAACCACTCTTTAATTGTCTGCTGATCAGGCTATGGCAGAGCGAAGTGACGGGAGGTGACCCAGTTCTCCCTACTTCACAAGTGTAAATGTAGCACTTTGTTCTTTGGGAGGACCCCCTATGGCCAAGAGATTGCTACTGCAAATTTTTAATATTACTGAAACAATATATTTCATTGAGAAGACTTCACAAGCAAACAGCAAATAACAAATAAAAGAAAGATTTAAAATGTCCTATAAATAACTGTAGCTCTGTGTATCCAGCCAAATGGGATAATCTGCACTCTACGGGCCCTGCTATCTCAGATCCTGTTCAGACATATGTGGGTATCAATAATGAATGAATAAATTGATTCATCCTCCGTCTTGCTGAGTGTCTCTCTGGGAGATACCGCTTGTGGCTCTTGTTTACCCAAAGATCACTTTGAAGACAGAACACTCTGTAGTCCCAAATAGCAGCATCTTGCCTGGCATTGACATGTGATCCTTATCTCTAACCCGCAGGTTTGGAGTTTCTCTCTCTTTCCAGGGAGATAGCATGGCTCACCTAAAAGATGCAGCAAGGAGAAGACCTGGATTCTCCTACCACCCCTGTACTCACAGCTGTGGGGTTGGGGCAAGAGCCTTCATCTCCGATCTTCCTTATCTCATCTGTGTGGCAATCTTGCAGTAGCTGCTGTTGGTCCATAACGTGGCAGTTGCTTCCTTCTACCCTCAGGCTCACAGAGCAGCCACATCCAAGCATCCTGAGGGTGAGGACATGTTGCAGTAAATAGAACAGCTATGCAGCAGCTGAGCTCACTGCAGTGATCCTGAGTGAATGTGATCTCAGGTTTCCTGTCACGAATAGCTCAGTTTGCTGAGACCTGCTCCTTTCCTGTGTGAGCGAGTGGATCTACTCTTGGACCTGTGACTGATGCTGTGGACATCTTTACTTCTCCTGTGCTATATTCGTTATCTGTGTCTGCATAACAAGTTGTCCCAAACATAATGATTAAAACAAAAATAATTTATCATGATTCAGCAGGGTTGCTGGAATGTTCTGCTGATTTTGCTTGGGCTCATTCGTGTGACTACATTTGGAGGCTGGGCTCAACTGGGACATGTTATATGTTAATGAGAGGGGGCTCAAGCATCAAGACCAGGAGCCATGATGCACTGAGACATTTACAGCATCCCTAAGAGTGCATGAGAGGCCTGAGTCAAGAGATGTGTTTTCTGTCAGCCTATTTCTAAATACATGTGTGGTCCTAGGCTGCATTGTCCTCATGAGTAAGGCAGTCTTGGACTAGGTGCTCCATGCACACCTGTACACACACACACACACACACACACACACATACTTTCATCTTCCATAAAGCATGGAAATCAAATATGATTGAAAGTATCCTAAACATGAAAAAGGACTATAAAAATGAAATATATTCTAATAACAAATAATATGTATATTCTAGTAAATATTTTCAAAAAACCCATGATGATATTGTAAGGCTATCTATTAAAATATAACTAGTTAAAGACATTCTAAGAAGTTCCCTCTTCAGGTTTCCATTTCTTTTCTGGTATTTTAACTTCATACTGAAAAAGTTTGACCAATCACAGTGTGTTTGCATAAAGTTAAACTTGGTAGGAGCGAACCAAGAGGTCAAATATACCATTTGGTTGCAGCCTTTGTTCAACATGGAGGCCTTTTGGCTAATCATGAGGGTCTATTTGCTCTAACCATTTGCCAGCCTAGTCTGACACAGAGTCATAGTTAACTCTGCTACCTTCCTGGAATTCTTGTTTATTTCCCTGGTTCATTGTGTTGTGTTTGTGTCTATATGTTTGCATTAGGGAAACACAAAGGTGATTTCATCTTCAATGTCCCAAATCTGCAAAGTTCCCTGGGGGACTGAGCTATCCATGGACCCCTTCCTTTTCACATGTGGGCAAAGGCTGAGAGACTTGGGCTGCTATCCTCAGTAAACTTAGTCATATTCCCAACCATTCTCTTGTTTATCCCCTAAAAAAAAAAGTCCTGAAAAAATGGGACTTAAGATTCAGAATTACACTTACGTCTGGGTGGTTACGTTTGCATTTGGCATTGACTTCACACCTCTTCTTATGGCTGATTGTCATTCCTGACAGGCTACTGGCTCCCACTCTTCCAATTCCAAACTCCTTCTACCCCCAAACACATGCAAGCACTCCAGCATTAATGAGTCTCATGCTACTGTGGAAATAAACCAAGACCATCAATAGAGACAAGCAATGACTTTCTGTCCAGAGCTTGTTATAGCAAGGGAGTTGGCCACTTTTACTTGCATTTGGTAGTCTCAAAGGCAGGCAGAAAAGTGAGGCCCTTTATACTGTAAAAAAGAGTGATGTCAATTAAGCCCCGTGTTGCGGTTAGGACCTGGAATGTCTTCCCAAAGCCTCGTGCTCAGAAACAGGGCTTGGGCAGGTAATTGGATTGTCTGTACTCATCATGGATTAATCTATGGACGATTTCAGAACTGTTGGAGGAGGGGTCTGGTTGGAAGAGGCAGTCATTGGAGACATGGCTTTGAGTCCCTCCCTCCCTAGCTCCTCTCTTTCTCTGCTTCCTGGCCACCATGGCATGAACAACTCTCTTCTGCTGTGCCTCTCTGCCATGCTGTACCCCTCTGCCTTCAGGCCAGCTGATCACAGACTGTCACCATGAGCCAAAATAAACCGCTCCTTTAATTTGTGGGTGTCAGATATAGTGTCTCAGTGACAAAGTGACTAAGACACCCTGATTGGAAGCCATTGGCCTGGAGGTATGGAGGCATGAGACATCTAATGTGCTTTGATTGGAAACCAGTTTGACCTTCTTTAGGTGGGCCTAAACTGGTAGCTGGGACAAAATTAGGGAGGTCTGCCAGTTATTAATTCTGGCCACTTGGAGCAAATTGCTATAGAAGTTATGTGGCTACCTGAGCTGGCCACCGTGCATGGTAGGGTGGCTTTCTGGACTGGTAGCTATAGGATATGGGGCCAGGTTCTGCTTTCATCCTGAGTCAGGCCATTGCCCATTCACACGTTCAGTTCCTGAACCAAAGGGGTTAATCCTTTTTTCTTATTTCTTCTCCTCACAAGTCCCTTTCTAGATTCCACAATTATGGTTTAAGTCTTCTCCAAAGTTTGTCCTTCACCTTCCTTAAAACACTTATCTCCCTTTACAGTGATTACTGCTGGTTTGTTTCTTGTTCCAGTCCAAAAACTCCTTGATGGCAGGCTTTCTGTCTTGCTCATCATTGCATTGCAGTGTCTGTCCCCCCTCCCAGTCAGATTACAGTTTGTTAAACAATAAATGATTGACAAATATTACACACAACCACAATTATCTCCCATTTTCTCTCTGCTCCATATTTGCTCCCATTTATGAATGTTTAACCTGGGTATCCCACTTGCATCTCCAAATTGACACGTTTCAAACTAAACTTTGGTCTTTCTCCAAGCTAATTCTTCTGCCCTAGAATGTCTTAATTTTCTAAAGTCCAATACTCTCCTGAATATTCTGCGTCTCCTGCCATTTCTTGGTCCCCAGAGAGTCTCTATCATTCCCTCTCCATTCTCATCACCACCATTTGGGAGGTGTCCAGGTATGGGTCTGACCCAGGCCTCAGCTAGTCACACTCCATTCTCCCCTTTTGGGTCCTTCCCTTCTCACTGCTCCAAGGCTCTGGCCCTGGTGGAAACCCTTGTAAGGCCTCATGCTGCCTAGCCTGGCCTGGAGAAGGCTGGGCATTATGTTACTGGTGGTTTGTCCATAGTGCTCACTGCTCCTTAATGTGCCCTGACTCTCTTGTCAGATGGCCCCATTGGCCATTTCCAGGGCATGTGTCTTCCTTCCCATCTCCTCAGTGTGTTGACTACCATGTCAGTCTGGATGACTGCACACTGCCGGGCCTCTCTCCCATGGCAGCTATGTACATGTCCTGGTATGTCCTGAATAAATGAACAAATGAATGGGTTGGCCAGCCCGTGCATTTCAAGTAGCCCCCATGTAAAATGAACTCATTCTTGGATGGATTTCAGATTGGTGAATTTAATCCTGCAGCTAAGAATTCACTTGTGAATCATGAGATCATGTAGATAGTAACTGAATAACTGTATGTGGACCCTCAGTGTGTATTTAGGCCTTCCTTTTGTAGTTTAAATGAATTGCTTTGTATATAAAGTATTAGAGTCCTCTTCTCAGGATATCCCTTCTTTGTGGCCTGTATCAGAAAAATAGTCAAATGTCTGTTTTCCAACTTAGATCTGGAGATAGGTGGCCTCTCTTTAGTAAAAGTCCCATCCACACTAGCAAGGCACCTAAAATATATATTTATTGTGCATTAGCACTCTGCTATTGTGTGCCATACTGGAAAGAGTGGTAGGTTGGCAGAATGGGAACCAACAGGTAAGTGGATCTGTGAAGTGTGCAGAGCATGTCAGGTGGACCTTTGTGGGCCAACCTCAGAGACCATGCAAAGGAAAAGAAGGAACTGGCCAGCCCATGGTGGCCATGGCTTGACCACTAGAAAAGGCCTGCCAGCTTTGGTTCTTGAATTTCCATGTCTGATAAAGATAAAAGACTCAGAGGAGACCAGCATGGAATACCAGCTGAGGAAACTGAAATAAAAAGAATGGTTACAAATCTGAATAATCACATGCAATACAGCTCTTTGTTTTAAAGTATGATTAGGTAATGCAAATTATACATGATAATCATAAATTAAGCCTATTACAAAGAAAATAGAACACATTTATTGTTTAAACTGCCGAAGTTTATATTTAGAAATTGCTTTTGGTGGCATGAACACCTCCACTGCTGTCATGAGTTGCAAAGGAGCTTGTTTAGATGCTTTTCAGGATGATGTGAAATCGCACAGGCTGCTTCTCTGCCCTGCCACGCTCTTCTCCATTTTCTGTGGCTTTACCGCCTTTGCATGCCTCTATACACGCTGTCTCCTTTGCCTGAGATGCCTTTGCCCCACTCCTTCCTCCCTTCCTCAGGATTTCACTACACCTGACTCTTCGGTGATGCCACCCCACGCCCCTGGGATCACTTTCTGCCCTGCAGCTCATGGTGCCCTGCTAACGTGTTCTATGACCCTGTTGTGGACCTCGAGTGCAAGTCTCTCCCCTCCTCCATGTGCATCCCCTAGCCAACTCCTCAGCAATGAGGGGGACTCTGCCTGAGTTGTTGTGTGACCTCCCTCCACTCTGGGACAAGCACAGGGGGAAACTCATTGGAAAGCTAGGAATAATTATTTAATGCAATTGGATTGATAAACCAATTGAGACTCCAGTTCATTGCAAGAGAATTGCTGTCTCCCCACTGCTGCTCTTTCAGGCCCTCAAACCCCTCTGTATTCATATATCTTCTCATTACTGTAACAAAATACCCAAGACAGGCTACTTCATAAAGAAAAAAGGATGATTTTGGCTCATGGTTTTGGTAGCTGGATGTCCAGACAACATAGTGCAGGCATGTGGGCCCATGGCAGAAGCATGCACATATGTGTGTGGCCCCCCTCTCTTCATAAACCACTGGGACTCCACCATGGCCCCACCCTAATGACTGATCTGATCACCTCTCAGAGCACTCTGCTCTCATCAGCATAGTCGGATTAGTTTCCATCCTCTTAGTGTCATGAACTTAAGACCTTATATTCAAGCACAACACCCTCTCTGCATGGCCTATAACAGGTCACTCTTGAGCTCTTGTCTGTGAGAAAGTGAGAGCCCAGGGGGACCTATGGACCTTCTCACGTGGCCCCTCATTGCCCAGCCTCATGTTCTAGAAAGCACTTAGTCATGGTCAAGACTTCCTCTCAGCTGCTGTGGAAGCTTTGGGCTTGAAAGGAAATTTCTGGACCCTGAAAGTTAGGAGGTTTGTATTTCATGTTTTTCCTTAACCAAATTACAAGTCACAAACCAGTGACTTATAAGTAGACATTTTTGTTGTTGTTGGCAGTTCTGGGGATTGAACTCAGGGCCTTCATACTGTCTATACTCTACCCCACCCCCCTTGAGACAGGATCTCACTGAGTTTCCCAAATTGGGCTTAAACTTGCATCCTCCTGCCTCAGCCTTCCAGAGCATTGAGATTACAGCATTATCGGTGATATTCTCTTCTATCTAAAGGTGACTTTTATTTGAATAGATAATCACTACAAAAAACCACAGTACTTATAAAATATCTTTGTAGGAAGGTGACTGCATGACCCCTGCTTAGGCAGTGTGAGACCACTTGCAGTTTGGGGTTGCAGAAGGTTACATAGAAGTCCTTCTTGCACTCTTCTGGGCACATCAGACACCTGGGGATCATGACAAAATTCAGATCTGGATCCCAGAGGTCTCAGAGGGAGGATTTCCACAAGCATCATGCAGCGACCCAGATTTCAGGGCTCCAAGAACTCTCTCTTGACCCTGGCTGTCCCCAGTCAGGTTGGATGAGAAAAGAGCCCAGTTGTGTGGTTGTTGACTTGATGAAGAGCCAGCTGAGCATGGAGTCGACTTCCGAAGCTATGACTTCCATGCTCATGAGCTGAGTTGCTAAGATTACTAAATAAAACAGAAGAAAATGTGGGAGTTTGGAGGAGGGGAAATGAGCACATGGAACAGCTTCCCATTTCCTGATTCATCTTCAGACATCAACTCTTTTGTTGGCTGGTGCTGATAGCCCAGGAAACACTCAACCCGACAGCATTGCAGCACATTTGGGCAAGATGGAGATCGTGTAGTATTCATGAATGCTTCCTGAATCCAAAAACTGTCGTCATATGTAGAAGCATACAGACCAGAAGACATGAAAGACTGCTTGCATGTATGCATGTGCTTATACCCTGTGAAAATGTGTTTGCTGTTGTATAAATGAGCACGTCTTAGGTTGGGAAGGAGTTTGTGGCTTGTGTTGGGACTGGAAGCTCAGCACAGGGCAGAGGAGTGGGGTTGGAGCTGAGCAGGAGGACAGCAGGGACCACTGTGGCTGTACAGCTTCTAGCAGATCTGCTTTAATTTCAGTGCAAGAGTGATCTGAAGAGCTGTCTTATCAATGTGTCGGCGATTGCAGTTGCAATTTGCTGGTTAGTCTCTGTTCTTTGAATGCTTTCCTGAAGTGCCATTTTGTCTCAGTAAAATGCTCCCTAAAAATACTCAAATATTTTTAGTTGTAGAGTACAAATCAGATTGAGCTGCACATTTCCCTGGTGAGCAAAAGTGATGAGTTTGTGTTCATTAACTCGAGGCCATCTGGTGCAGACACGCCGCAGTCTGTGAATCAAACGTGCATCAAACTCCAGGGATCAGAACGTGCGCCAGACCCAGTGTTTTGGAGAGTCAACAACAACCAGAGGGAGAACGAGGCCTCGGCTATCTTTTTCTTTTATTTTTAAAAATCGGTTCTGCCTTGCAGTATATCAGAGCCTTCCTTGCCGCTCAGCTGGCAGACCACATTGCCTGTCTTCATTGCCCATCTGAACAGCCTTTGGGGTGTGCTTCTGCTGCTGAAGTCATTGCACCCGGTACTGCCTCCGAGTGGGGTGGGGAGGAGGGCAGAGCATGACAGTCCCTTTCTCTGCATTTGTCTGTGACTATAGGCCAGAGCTGGAGATGCGTGTGTGCATGCGCACTCATCCTACCTCAAGACAAAGCATTTGGAAGCAAAGCCATACTGCAGGTAGCTAGCAGGCTGCACGTGTCCTCAGAACTGCCTTCCGCAGAGAGCCGACTTCTTGAGGAGAGCGGCTAAGCCCATCTCAAGCTTCCCAGCTAAGAAAAAGCCCAGCGGCAGCAGCAAGCTTTCTGCTGCATGCATCTGCCAAAATATGAGTAAATAGAAGTGATGGCTGTATTGACCCATGAGTGATGGGGGAAGAACCCTGGAAGGAACGGGAGCCTGCGTGGACATTTCTCCCCTCAGTGTCTGTGGCTCCTGACTTTGAAACAGAAGGCTTGTGTTTCTGTGTCAGTGGTCAGCCCTGCACGGCAGGGTGGCTGACTTTTCTGTGAGTCCACACAATTTCCTGGGTAGCCACAGGCCTGTTTCCTTAAGACACCCAGGGCTTCAGGTGGAGGGAAGATGAGAATCTGATTCTGTCACCACATCTACTTGCCAACCATGCCCACCATTCAGTGACCACTCATATTCTAGGCTCCAAGCTGCTGAGCAGTGACAGGGCTCCTTTGGGAAAGGTCTGTTGAATCCATGCAGAAAACAATAAATATAAATAAGTGGGCATAGTATTTTTCCACATCTTGTAATGTGTTGTAGGAAACACGTTAGGAACCTCTTTCAAAAAATACAAAGAAAAAAGAGAAAGCAAAATATTTTAAGGATACAAACAACTTTATTGCAGAAGGAGAGTGCTGGGAAGAAAGCTGAAATGAGTGCTATTCTTTTTCAACGGAGTCACTTTTCAAAGTAAATGTGCAGCACTGCTGTGTGTCTTATTAGTTTCCCACCGTAGCTGCCATCGCTGACTTTAGTGTTTGCTAAAATGTCGCAGACAATGGTTCTTTATTTGGTCTTGTGTATCTGTGGTTAGCACTAGAGGTTTAAATGCATCCAATGTCATTCATTAAGCTTTGAGTGAAAATTTTTTTGTACTTAGAAAAGCCTGTCTTCCGGTATGCAGAGACCATTGCTCAGTGAAGCCCTGTTAAGCCATTAATTGAGTTATGATGTTTTGCTTTGGCCTTCATCTCATAGTTGGTGGAATGCACATTGTTTGCAAGATCAAACTGCACTGCACACACTGGCCCCACAAGTGTGAGGGCGCACAGCAAGAATAGGTCAATGAGAGAATCAAATGAGTTTTGGAGGAGTTTTCTGGAGGGAAAGAATTTTGCTTTGATTTTTGATCAGATAATTAATACATGTTTATTAAGGAAGCCAGCAAGATGGAGGTAATAAGTGCCTTTGCTAATCATATTTTATGCATTTTGATATGTGTACCATTCTAGTATAGGAATTAATACCTTAAGCAACAGAATCATTCTGTGAATATGTTCTCTTTTATAATATACCATTTCACTGATCAATGTTATATGAATATTTTTTCATACCATTATACATTATTTTACTGTATTATTTTTATCCCTGTGTAGTGTCCATTGAATGGTTATACCATGATTTATTTAACCAATTCAATGTTTGATATTGGGGTAACATTTCTGATCGTAAATCTTGCTGCAATGAGCATGCTTGTAGCCAAATCTTTCCATGTATCCATGACTAATTCCCTAGAATGAGTTCTCATAAGGGGAATGGCCACATATATAGGTGTGCAGACATTTACAGTTTTGTGTGTGTGTGAGTGTGTGTGTGTGTGTGTGTGTAGCATCACTATTTTTTCTTACTGTGGCATTGGCATCCTGTGTGTAACTGGTTGTTGTCCTTTTCATAAACCTTTATTTATGTACAGGCAGGATCATGGGTACCTCCTTCACCAGCATGCAACTCCAAAATACCCCAACCCTCTAGCACACCTTTCCTCACCCTTCACAGAGTTCATGGCAGCTTGCATGCAAGTACTGGGCATTAACATCTACTGCAAAAAGAAAGTGGCCATGGAAGAATGGGGGGGGTGGGGAAGTAGGGAGAAAGTTATGGTTAGAGACTCTGGGTTCCAGTGCAAGCTTTATTGCTGATGAACATGGGATCTGCCAAACATACCAACATTTCATTGATTCTCAGTTTCTTAACCAAAGCAAAGGAAGTCCTTAAAAATCATGCTCTGTTGAGGGCATTTGCAGATCTGGCCATTTCTGAATCTTTGATGCTGAATCGTGTGCAAGCTGGTTTGATGGCATGCTGTGTCAGGGATGAAGAAGGTACAGGGAGGCCGGAGGAATAGGCTTACCTCACAAATAAATGCCTCACCTCACAGCATGCAGCCCGCAGGGGAAGGCTGGGCTGCACACTCAGTCACTGTGCAGGCAGGCAGGGTGGTGCTGGGAAACTGTCTGACAATCTTGGCTGGTCTAGCAGCAGAGCCAGATGGGTGCCCGCAGAGGGCAGATGATGGGTGGGGGTCCTGAGCTCCCAGAAGCAGGTAATGGGCAGGGATCTAGCAAGGCTGTGGGCCTGCATCAGGGAGGCTCAGCTATCATGGGACAAGGGTTCAGAGTGGAACCTCAGAAAGTCCTTGGAATTTGGAGATAACAAGACACGGCTTGCTTTGAAAAGAACCAAGGTCCTGCAGCTTTGGCAAGAGTAAAACTAATATCTGAGAGTAGGACTAGGATTTGACAAAAAAAGGCCTTTCCAAAAGAGATTCTAACTGAAGTCCAGGACTTGAGCATGGTCTGGGGTCCATGCTGAGACTGCTACACCACTGACCTGAAGCTCCCTTTTTGTTCTGTGAAGCTGGAGTCAGGAATCCTGGCTACCAGGCAGGGTGGGTGTCTACACAGCCAAATAGAGTCCACAGCCACCATTGCCAACTTTTCAGCTGCCAGTGCAGCATGTCCTCATCTCTCCGGTTTCCTGCCTACTGGTAGCTGTGTCCAGAGACCTCTTTGGTAAAGTGATGCATGTCATCAGAGAGCACATAAGGTGTGGCCCTTACTGCTTTTCCACATTCACAGTTCATGATGTTCGGTACTAAGGTCCCTCACTGCCCAAGGGGCTGCATGATGGCATCATTCAAGCTTTATGCTTTTGTTTTCCTTTATTAGCTGGTATACTTTTTAAGAAGAAGCTTCCATTCATTTTCCATTTGTTTATCCATTGGTGCAGTTCTTAAGAGAAAGACAGAATAAATACTCAGGGCCTTCCTTTCAGGTACCCACTTTGCATAGTAATACAATAAATTGATTTCCTTTCATCCTTCAAATGTGAACAATAATTTTTAAAAATAATATTAGGAACGCATAGACTTACACATGTTTGATGTGTTTCAATGTATTTCAATGATTACCTTTATTGAAAATCATATTTTCCTATCTTTAGCCAGTTGGAGTCTCTCCATGTTGGCTCCTGAGTCCTCCTGACACGACTTCAGGAGCTTTTGGGTCTTCCTTACTATCTGTCATGTGAAGACACTACGCTTGTATCATCTGTTGCCTGCCCCATATGGACTTGCTCAGTTCCCTAAGGAACTGGGTTTCTTTTACTCACAAACAATGTTTCAGGATCACATCCTGGGCAACATGGATATTTTTTGCCACTGTGTTAGTCATCTTTTCTAACACAGTATATGTACGGACAGAACACACATACATGTAGTATACATGTATATGAATAGTATCAAATATCTTGTGATTTCAGATCTTCCAGATTCAGATTCTAAACTATACAGTTTTCACTTAACTACTTACATATCACATTTGTGTCTCTTTTATTCAAAAGCAAGTCTTGGTTTATACATATATAGAATTAGGACATCCCATAATTATCACAATGGTCTCAAAATAACAATAATAATATTACTATCATCAAGAATGATTATTTTTCATCTTCCAGTTCTCTGTCCTCCTCCCAATTTTTACAGCACTCTAGAGCCAGTGCTTACTGAATTTACCCCTTTTGGCCCTCAGTCTTATCTGCTGGTAGTTGCTCACCGTCTTTAGGTAATGTTGGTGCAGTCATTCTGGCTGTCGGAAGCTACGCCTCTCATAGATTCCCTTAAGCAAGGGCTCATCTCATGGAACTAATGTTCTCTGAAGTTTTGCTTGCTCCTAGCAGTTTGTTTGCCCCTTTATACTTGAAGTCAGTTTTGCTGGATAAACATGTGTGATACCTCACACATGTTTCTTGGATCATAAATATGAGTATCTTGAGTATTAAAAATATAAGAAAATAGTACAATTTCCTCCAATGTAAAAACATCTTTGTCCAAAATTGCATGATAATCTAATTTTTCTTTCCCTTACAGGTCATCTCTTTTACCTAGATGGCCCACAGATATTTTTCTTTCTCTGTGAAGCTCAGTAATTTTACTAGATCATGTGTTGGTGTTGATCACTCTGGGTTGCTAGTCTCGACGACGTGATGTGCTTTTCCAGTGTGTCGTTTTAAATCTTTTTTTAACTCCAGGAAAACTGTCTAAAGTCATACACTTCAGTGGTTTTCCGTTCCTTTCCTTTGTTTTCTAAGAGGCTGACTTCTGTTCTCTGCTGATTGGATCTTTTTTGCTTGTCTTCAACATTTGGCCCTTCCTCTAAATCCTCTTTATCTTTCTTGTTTCTTTTTTATTTTTAAAAACATATCCTTTTCACCTTCCATTTCCTTTAAGGCATCTATCATTTGTTTTTATGTATTGCTTTTGTGTTTCTTCTAGTTTAATTTGCATTTCTAAAATTATTCTCAAGTGTTATTTCAGGTCTTATATCATTTTCTTAAGGCATTTAGTTCATTGTAGCATGAAATAATACGGTACACTTCGATAGTTTTTTGGCATGCTGTCATTATCTGTAGCTCTATTCCTTTTCTCTTGGATAATAGCTGTATCTGGGATCTGATCTGAATATGTACTACCTTAGAGAAAAAGGTGCCCCTTCTCTCATTTCCCCAGCCAACTCCCCACCAGAGGAGGCGGTCTCAGATGTAAGCACTTTTGCAAAATTTGAGTTTCTGTATATGAGTTTGTGAAGTTCAGAAAACTGGAGCTACCAACTCTGTGGCACTCCTTCCTCTGCCTGCTCATAGTGTAAAGACCGTGCAGTGCTTCTCTCTGAAACTCCTCTGCTATTTCTCCTCCACTCAGCTCTGGCTCTCCACTTTGCTTTGCCTCTATGGTTTCACCCTAATTGGCTTCTGCTCTGGAATCCAAGGTTCCTGGGCTGCCACAGTCTCCTCTCCATGCCTACCCTAGCACAGGTACATGCACATCCCACCTCCAAATTTGGGCAAGGGGGCTGTTCTCACCCTCTGCTGCGATCCCCAAACATCCCAGATGCCCCTCAGTGCCTGCTAATGACCACCAGTCACAGTTTGGTGCTGTGTTCCCTGATCCGTCAGGTGCCCTTTTATTTCTCCAGCACAGCTGCCAGTGTAGCCCATTCCTCATGGCTCTTGGTGGCTTTGTCCATTGGCTTGAATGTTAGGGCTCAGGGGATACCTTGTCACCTAGTTTTGTTATAAATGTGTGAGTTGTTGCTTTAGCACATAGTTTCTCTGCATGTTTTTTTCTGTGAGGAAGATGTCACTGTAGCTGCCATCTGCCCAGAGACCCCAGCGAGATTTTAAACTGATGGGGGCAAGAGTCTTTGTGAGTGTCCAGCAGCAACTCATGCATCATCCTGTGAGTATGTGTGTTTGTGGAAAGACATGGAATCATCTGCCTTTGGGTTAGGACCCCTATCCTCAAAAACAATAGTATGAACAAACACATCTCTGCTCTCAGTAACACATTTGGTTTCCCAGGAGAATGTCTGTTCGTGCAGATGGCAGGGACACAGGGTTTGGGAGGTAGAGATAATGAGTGGCAAATGTTGCATTGGCTTTTGGGGCTCACAGCCCCTCTGAACCTCACCTCGGCCACGGGAAAGCAGCTGGGAGAACCTGGGACTCTGGGCAGGCGTCTTTGTCTGTTGATGTACTTTACCCAGCAACAACTTATCTGCTTCTTTGCTTACATCCCTAATTAAAGCAATTTTCAACCCAATAGAGAGCCTCATCCTGGCTAATAGAGTTGGACAACTCCTTGGTGGCCTCTGTCTTTGTCCTCTAGGGCTCATAGCTCCTGGTTAAGTTCCTGCCGCCTACAGCAGGCCACCCACAGAAACATTTAATGAGCAGAAGAGTATTGTTTCTTGGAGACATAATTACAGGGGACACTTAATGCAACCTTTCCCAAGACAACAGGCCTTTTGAAATGTGATGTGTTGGGGAAGGTTTAGCCAAGATCAGTGACTGCCCGGCTGTTGTGAGTCATGTTAATAACACTTCATTCTGCCTCGGCCAAAGGGTTCCAGAGTCCGTCTGTGACATTTATTAAAGCTTCGTTTGAGAGTTTGTGCCTGACTCTTACGGTTCCAAGTTTCTTCTTCCAGATTTTCAGTTGTTATTCACTTATGAATGGTTGTGGCTGCACACAAAATGGCGCAATGGTTTTTCCCCCTGGCCCTTGGGCTCTCCCACCGCTGGGAGAGGGTAAGCCCCAGTGTGGGATACACGTGCCTGTCCTTACATCTTGCCTGGATTCCCTAAGTCTGGAAGCTCTGGATACAAATAAACCCTCTGTGAGAAACTCAGCTGAGGACTCTCACATGTCCCGCCTTCTCGGGAACCTCGATTTTCACTTGGCTCTAAGCTTAAGGTACTTGGGAGCCTTCTACCTACTCAAAGTAACTCTTATGAGAGCCACTTCATAAGTAAATACGACTTTTGTGATGTGGAATATGTCTTCCTAATTTTTCTGTTCTAAGCATCAGTGTTTAAGAATCATATTGTCACTCTTCAGGCAAAGAAACCTCTGCCCCACTGTCTTCCCCTGCATTTCCTGGAAAAAGAAATAGTTTCCCTCACACTAGGTGTCATTTCTTCTACTCCTCTCTTATATTGTTATTTTGTTTGAATCATTTGTCCCCAGGAAGCAGAGAAAAAATACTTACCTTGTGAGAAGGACCCAGGTTCCCACTCCTGCTTTGCCCTAACTTGCTTTTAGATTTTGACAAATTAATTTAACCTCCATGAGCCTCAATTTCTCACCTATAAGATGAGTGTAAAAATACCTGCATCACTCCATTCAAATGGGATTAATATAATTATATACATATATATAGAGAGAGAGTAAATGTCATTGTCAATGAAAATGTCACTTCTTTTTAAAGGGGCAGAGTTTATGATCTTTGCCCATATGAGCAGAGCTTTATCCCTTTGTCCTGCATTGCTGGGGACATATTTCTTAATGCAAATTTATCTGTAGCCATAAAACAAATCAGAAATACCCACTTATCCTTTAACCAAAAGGCCCCAAGCCAGAAACTGGGCCTAGACCTTTAACAGTGTGACTGGCAGGCCAGCGGTCCCCACTTCTTGCTTTGCTCCATACTCATCCTGAGTTTGGTTTGCCATAACCATTTTCTCTTGCTCTCCATGTGCTTAGCTCTTTCCACAGGCAGGACTCCACTAAGCAGTGCCTTAGTATCCAGGACCACAGAGAGTCCCTCCTTCCTCCTCCCCACCAATTTCCCTCAAAAGGAGATAGTCTGGGGTTTGCACACTTGCTGGAGACCTGAGGGGTCCTGGTTTCCCTGCTCGCCCCTGTCCCTTCCTTGTCCCTCCCCATTCACCCCCGCTCTCCTTGTAGTCTTGATCCCCTCACTGCCCTCCCTCCCTGTATGGTCGGCTCCACTGCTGCTTAAATGTCACTTGTGAAATAACAGAAGGACACGCTGTTCTTGCAACATCTTGAGAAAAATTTTAATCCATTTGGTGTTAAGAGCACTCACAAGAATTCAGGGAGCCTCGCCAGCCTCTTCCACTGGTGTGGTTCCCAGGGGCAACTGGGGATAATACCAGCCATACGTTTCCCCCAGTGATGCCCATTCACCCATCACTCTTATTCTCTTTGACACTTAGACTCAGTTGTCTTTGGACTCCCCTGGATTTGAAGGTGGTTCATTTCCAGGCTGGAGAGGAGCTTGATCTAGGCTTCTTCCTCAAGCCTGTGGGCCACGTCCCTGAGGAACCTGCCAGGGAACACAGCCAGGGCTGGCACCATGCTCTGGGCCATGAGATGCAGGGAAGGCTGGAGATACTGTGCTCCACTGTGGCCCACAGAGTCAAGTAGAGTGTGGGAAGAAAAGGTCAGACTCCCATGTGTCCCCAGTACCTGGGCCTGTGCTTTGTAGGTGTGGAGTATTGCTGAAGGAAATGCACACTTAGCTCGCTTCACTAGGGGTACAAGGCAGAAGCAAAGTTCGGAAGTGGCCGTGCTGTGCCAAGGAGGTGGCACATGTGTGGGAGTGCTATTATTTTAAAGCCCAGAGACCCTTTGCTCATTACTCATGGTCCAGATGAGCAATTATGCTAGGAATTGGAATTTTAATTAGCTGCTTGTTCTGGCCAAAACACCTGATTGCAGTATAGTGACTGCTCATCCCTGCCCATTTGGGTTACTCCACCATTAGAACTATGGTTCAATGAATTTAGTCAGGTTTTAATCTACAAACACTTGAAGTTGGATATCTGTGGCTTTTCTCAATCATCTAAGCAAGCACCTCAGACCTCAAATGCGCCAGAGGACTCTTGGTCCCAGAGCAGATTGGGAGGTACCAGCATGTATCCCTTCCATATCCTTTGCCAGGTCTGGTCACCTTCTGCATGCTGGCAGGAGAATTTGAGACCATCAGCAGTACTCTGCCCCACTGCCTTCCTGCCCCATAAGAATCTGAAGGAAATGACCAAGAGTCCTTTTTTAATGTGACATTCCACTCTTGACATTCCACTTGGTGGGAGGCCAGCAGCTGAGGTTTGCAAAGGGAGTGAGCTTCTCTAGAAACCTGTGCTATCTTCCCCGACTTTGGGTGGACCTTAGTGGATGGGCGAATGTGGCAGAGCTCAGCCTTCCGAGGATAGGCAGTACCACCCATTGCAAGATGTGGACCTGTTGTGGAAGTGACAGTGGATGTCACAGCCCCACAGTCAGAGTAGGGATCCCCCAGATGCAGAACTTGGCTTTGTCAATTTCATGCGTGCCAGTTTTTCCTAGACAAGAGTCCTTCTCTGAAATCTCACTGATGCTGCCTGAAAAATCAGCTGGAAGATGGGCTCCTTACCCGGCTCTGCTGTTTGCACCTCTCTGTTGAATAACACGTTTGAGATTCTCTTTATCTGCTTTTTCCTCACCTTTGAATTCCTCATGAAGGCTGAGCTTTGCCAGACAGCTAAGTCTGAAGTAAAATTAGAAGCTCTTGCCTGTGCTAACTTCTATGGGCCTTCCTGGTTTTCTAAAAAGCAACCTCCCCCACCAAAAGTCAAGACTGGAGAAGCAAACTTTCAGCTAATTACCATCTTTTTCCCTTCTGAGCTGAGAGTACTGTTCTTAATTTCCTGACCAGCTTGTGCCCCTCCCCCACTCCCTCTGAGCATCTGTGTCGGTTTCAAATTGAGCTGCGTACCTGCTGCTCTGAATTTCCAACATACCATACCAGTTGGTTTGCCAAACAGCGAACTGCCAGCCATCTGCCATCCAAAGTCAGAATTTACATTGTTTCATCTTAAAATAACGCCTCCGGAATAGCAAGCCACTCTGTGCATCAGGTTTTAAAATTGACAATCAGCCAGAATTAAAAACAAATACCAAATGGGCATAAAAAAAGAACATGGTGAGGGGGGAGAACTGGCATTTGACAGAGAGTTTATTTTTCAGCATTTTTACCTGATTTTCTACCAAAATAGCCATGCCATTTAATTTTATCTGCAACAGCAGGACCTACTTATAGACTAAGAACATTAACTTTTTCCTTGCTGGCACTGGCTAGAAGAGGATGCCAATCAGGGAGGAGGGGGCCTGGGTCCCCTGGAGAGCAGATCTCATTATATGGTGAGGGTGGACACCTTGCCCAAGGTCACATGCTGTTTTGCAGGAGGGTAGCGCATTGTATCCAGGACTCCTGGTTCCTGAGCACAGCTTCTGCTGCCCACTCCTCCCTCCTTTGCCTGTCTTGACCGCCACGATGGCTGAGGGAGGCTTTCTGACCCCCTTGAGTTCCTCATGTGCAACTGTAGCAGCCTTGAGAGTGGACAGACAAGAAGGAGTGTCCACCTGTGGGGTATGGGGGGCATCCAGGATCTATGATGTTGGCCTATGGCCTTGGAGTCAGAGCCACCACTGTATCTAGATGGCTTTCCAGCACTGGTGAACTCCAAGGAGGGGTGTGTGTGTGTGTGTGTGTGTCCAGCACTGACGGAGGAGGGGTGTGTGTGTGTGTGTGTGTGTGTGTGTGTGTGTGTGTGTGTGTTTGAAATGGAAAAAGAGAAGAGGCTTCAGTTTCTTTCAGGGAAGCTGTTCCAGGCGAAAGCAGCTTGGGGAAAGTGTGAAGTTCTGAGTGGGAGCGGAAGCAAAGGGCTCTATTTATACCCGAGACACCTGCCCACAGTTTGGAACTCTGTGGCGGGAGCGTGCTGGGCTGAGCCCTAGGGCCGTGACCAAGCCCCAGCTTCTCTGGAATTCTGTAGCTGCAGTGGGGACAGTGAAAGCTCCGTCCCATCTATTCTCCAGCATTTTGAGGTACAGGCAAGCCGCTGGCTCAGCTGGGTCTTGCTGTAGGAGTCAACTGTGGGTGCTCGATTTTGGTTTGGTTTCTGGCTGGCAGGCGGCAACTCCTCGTGGAAGCTCTCTCACCCAGGCATAGATCAGGGACTCATCTTCCCACCAGTGGCTCTGACGGCACCTGTGCGTCAGGTCTTCGGTGCCAGGGCGCCTGTCCTTCCCGTGGGCTCCTTGTAACATCCCCACAGTGTCTTCCTCCTCTTGCAGACACCGAGCCTTGTTCGTGTGTGATCAGCTAGTGCTCATTTAGTGCATAAGCCCCCTGTGCCACGGGGTGACACAGGACTGAATGGATTGTACTGACTTTGAGGGGCATGACCTAGTGTCATCTGGGAGGAGCTGCATCTGCCCTCCCTGACAGCTCCTGAGGGGCTTTAATCAGCTCCTGCTGTTGTCGAGAAGAACATCCTGGGGGGGGGGGCAAGCTGTGAGGGGTATGCTGCACCTCTTCTTATCTATATAGTTTACTTCAGTTTATTTGTAAAAGCCCTGTGAACTAATGAGCAGCCAAGGCACAGAGGTGCTGATTTTGGTCACATCACACCATACCTGAGAAGCAGCAACAGATTGGAACCTGGAGCTCTTTTGTATTGCACAGAGCTCACCAGGCCATTGGGTTTAGTACTGAGGACTGTCACTCCTCATGCCCTGACACCTGTAGCATGGGACGAAGGCACCAAAATGAGGAAGCCATTCTACTTAGCTTGAGAAGGAAACACCAAAGCCGGTGTGGGACTTCCTTAGAAAAAAGAAGGTGCTCACTAACTCCAGGGTCGGGGAGGCTGCATGTGCCAGTGCCAGCCCATCCAGGAGAATTTCTAAGTGAGCACAGCTGCTCAGCTCTGCCCTGCAAAGGTATGACCCCTCTGCACAGCAGAACCAGGGAGCAACAGAATGAGCGCTGGTCACAAAGCCATGGGAAGGGCACCTCACTGGTGCCAGTGTGGAAACAGTGTGCCTCATGCATCCGTCCCAATTCCAAATCCCTAAGTTCCATTTTTCTGAGATGAGTATATAAAGCAGTGGTAATTGTGGTAATGATATGCTTTTGAGCTTAAAACAGACTCCACTCATTTTTACAGAGTGAATCATTTTTAGGCCTCCTCCTGTCCAGCCTTGAAAATCTGATCAGAAGAATGCAAACTAAAACAAAGCAATAAATAAATAAAAACACAGATACAGTTAAAAAAAAAAAACAAGATGAAATGCAACACCATTATTTGATTTTCTAAAAGGCATTTTTCTTTGCAAACTCAGACGAAAGCCATCTCTCCCAGAGACCAAGGATGTACCCAGAAGGGCTCAGGCCAAAGCTCTGGTTGCATCTAATGATGTGACCTGTAAAATTCTGCCCTGTTATAAGTGCCAACACTGTTTGCAAGACACACCATTCTGTAATAAAAAGTAAAAGCAGCTTTATAAAGTGGTCGTGATACAGTAACTGAGTTAGCATCGTTACTAAGGAAACCACAGAGACAGTGTGGCCCTTCTTACAGGAATCTCCATCTCAGGGGTGCCCTTGGCAGGAGGGGTTGTTCCTTGCAGAGTCCAGTGTCACCTCTTCTATGTCACTGTCTTCTGTGCAAGCTGCCACAGAGCCTGCACCCATCTGTAGCAATGTTTTCCTTCTGCTGGGAGATGGGATAGTAGACTCCGAAGGTTCTTTTGCCAGTGTAACAGCAAGGTTTTCTTTCTAGAAGTCCCCAAGAGTTAAGTTAGAAAGTAGAATTCTGGGGCACAGTTGTGTCATCGAGGGAACAGTATCTATCCCATAGGGCTACAGAAACATATGCATGAAGGCCGGAGCCAAAGAGCAACATTAGGATCCAAGCTCAGAATTCATGATAGCTTTGAGATGAACTCTATTTTTTTTTTAAGAAACACTATTTTTAGTGGCTATGTACGTAACAGTGTATTATGATACAGTTCAAAATTGTTAATACTTTAGGTATTAAAAGCTAAAATGACATTTAAATACTGTTGAATTGAGGCTATTTTCATTATATACATAATGAAAATAATATATATTATATATAATATATTCATTTTATATATAAATATATATTCATTATATATATTTTATTCATTTATATATATTATATTATATTATATATTATATTATATTATATATATGTGTGTGTATATATATATATATATATATATATATTTTTTTTTTTTTTTTTTTTTAAGGGGCAAGTTATAGGTTCCCATCTTCCTGTCAACTAGATATAATCAGGACAGCAGTTTGGCTGGCTCCAGCTTGATCAGGACACTACTGCCACCTAATGGTAGATAGACTTAATTGCAGATAAAGTATCCAAAGACGCATCAATTCCACAACCAAATATAGTACAGCAAAGGAAATGCCACTTGCAGAGACTGATCTTTGTGAACTGCTATCATACATAGTTAAGAGATTTTCATCTTTTGACTTTTCTTGACTTTGGACTTGACAGCTTCATTCATTAAAATTCATCAAAATTTAAGAAGACAATAAAAATTACAGAAATATACAATGCCTTAAAATTTAATTTTAGGATGAAAATTATTGATAAAAATGGAGGATGGATTAAAATAACTATTGACACTTGATAGTTACTGGTTTAATGATTAGTTATGGTTAGTTGAGCCCTATTTAAATATGATTGATAGTTAATTATTTAATTAAGGCCTACTAAGGATGAAATGCTTAAAAATAGTCATAGTGACAAATGTATGTATATGAGATTTTAAAATCAGTTTCCTATGTTTTAAGGCACCCTTGTATAACTCAATAGCAGACAGGTTCATTCTCTTCATCCTCTTATGTGGTTATGACTGCAGCACTCCTTCCTACAGACCTGGTCCATGGAGCCTCCCCTTCTTCTGACCCCATTTATTTTCTCTGTTGGTCACTTGAGTCCCTGTTATGTCCTGAGATTCTTGTGGCTACTGCAGGGAACAGGAGAAAAGCCCAACTGCATTGGGCAGGCCCACTGGCCAGCCTGGGCAGGGCATGTGCAGTATCCTCCTGTGAATTTGTCATTCAGCATGGGACATGGAGCAGTCAGCGTGGGAGCAGATGTGTGTCAGTGTTGCCATGTAGATAAAAGCCCTGGTATTGATTTGGGGACACATGTCACACACCCTTGTGGCCCAGTCATGAGAGAATGTATATGAATGTCCACTCCATCTACAGCCCACCACCCCACCTATGCCCCGCTACTACTGCTGTTCAACCCCAGACACTGTAGTCACCGGGAACAGCTTCAAGCCATTCTTACCTGTGCTTCACCCAACAAAGACTAGAAACTGTCTGGGTCAGGAGAGGAGATTGATAAAAACTGAAATCATCTGTTATTTTTAGAGTATATTATTTTGGGACAAGATCAGGAAGGAAATAAATAGCAAAAGGCATTTGAAAGTCAGAAAGGAAGAGATTTGCTATCTCAGCCTCTTGAGATGGTGCAGATTTAAAGTAAGGGAAGCTCGTTATGGGAGAAGTCACCTTCCTGACTGTGCTTCATGCTTGACTCAGGGACAGTGTCCTTGTTCTCTAAACTTCTGGTGGTCCCCAACTCCTCTGACCCCTTAAAGAACAAATGTAACGTTAACCCAGCTTTTGTGAGATGCTCCCTGTAATTTGAGAGTGACATCATTGCTTGTCTCTTGTTTTCACCCTTTGCTTGGGCAAAAACAAACAGTGGCAAAGGGACATGTGTTTAGTGGGTGGGAAGGAGGAAGAGATGGCCAGTTATCGGCCTCAATGTGTGGACTGTTTTGCTTGACATCAAGTTTGTGCACCTTCCCTGGGCCCCACCTTGTCAGTTCCGCCACACACATCAGCATGCACTTTGGTGCCTCTGTGCCTCCCACCTCTGTGATCCCCCACCAGGAGTATCCATGTCCACAGCACATCTCTGCAGACTCCGTGTCCTACAGGACTTGGATGTGTTGGTGCTGGACAGGGATTTCTGAAGGTCTGTGATTCTGGGATTGTGTAAGCTTCCCCAGGTCAGCAGGCTTTGTCCTCCCCTGCCTGCTACATGGGAGGCTGAATGGTGCTGACACTGAAGAGACAAAAGCGGCTTCTTGGTTCCATATAAACTCAAGAATTTGAAGCAACCGTTATTGTGTTAGTGACAGGGTGGCGCCACTTTGGCAGAATGGTGACCTTTGGAGGAGCACTACTGGCTCCTCCAGCCTGGCTACAGTGCCCACCTTTCACCTCCTCACTGCAGGGCTTCCCACGGGTGTCGTTGGCCCTGCTGGGCAGCTGCTGCCACATAAGCCAGAGGAGTCCAATTAGAAATTAAGAACTAGACAATTACAATCACAGGCCTCATTGAACTGAAAGTGTTTGGAGTGATTTTGCAAGTGAACTCCATGGAGATTATTTTCACTGTGCTTGCAAATAAGACAAACAGATTCCATGTGCACATGCAGAGCTTGCAGTTAGAGGACACTTGTGCATTACCACATTTTTCTTTTATTTTCCTTCAATAATGTTACAAGTAATAGGGCAGAGGCTAGTTTCTCTCTTTCTAGATAAATAACCCAGATCTCAGAGAATCTCACTTATATAACCACTGTGCAATCAAAATAATGCAATTAAAATGAATCTCCCTGAATCCATCTCTCAATCCCTACTCCCCAAACAAAAGGAATAAGCTAACATATGAAATATGACACTGAGTGATGTGAAACAGACCAGGATGCTACAGGAATTTGTAAGAGGAGGTCAGACAAATTATTAAAATAACAACTACCATTTCCGAATATTAAAGAGTTGAGATAGACCTCTACTGCCAGTTTTGAAACTGCAATTCAGTTAAATCCAGGGTGAGGTTCCACACAGGGTGAGAGGGTGCCAGGAACTGTGCTAAGTGTTGCTAAGGGACAGAGCATGGTCTTAGTCAGTCCCTACCCAATCTGTCAACCATGTACTGTTATTATGGTCTTTTTTTTTTTTTAACATAATCACTGGAGGGCTAAAAGGTTTGATAAGCTATCCATAGTGCCTGGTCAGCCAGGGCTGTGGCTTGAATCCAGGTCTCTCTGACCACTGCTTGGGACTCTGCCTCACACTGCTGCCTCTGTCGGCTTCATAGAGGACGAAGAGCAGGACCTGGCCCTTGGGCAGGGTCAAGGTCACCTGTGTGCAGAGAAAGGAGACAGAGAGCTCCAGAAAGGACCCCACATGACTGAAGGTGTGGAGTCTATGGACACTGGAGAGAGGACCCACATCAGGGTCAAGGGTCACATTGTCAGGTGGAAGGTCATGGGAATGGGAAGATTAGAAGGGAACTTGACAGCCAGGTTAGAAGGGACAGGTGGGGGGCTTTGGAGGGATGTGATCAGGTGCAGGGATGAGAAGAGGGAGTCTTCTCATCCCTGGGATTTGTGACAGGAAGTGTGGGCTGTGGAGTCAGCATGGTGGCCAAGGGCTCTGGAACCCACTAAGACCAGACCAGCCCTGGGGGCAGACAGAGGGCTTACTCCCTGCTGCACCAGCCTGCTCCTGGCTTCTGTGTAAGCAGAGTCTCAGTGGAGACCTGTCCCCCACCACCAGGCTGATTGATCACAGAGTCAAGCCGCCGTATGTTCTGTGCAGTGAGCTGATGGGCTTTTATTCTCCAGGCCAAATTCCTAGGATCCTTTTGGTCCTGGAACACCTTGCCTGTGGAGTTTAAGAGAAGGAAGTACAGGAGTGAACTCACAGAATATACTTTGGGGATTGTGTATAAAGACATTTCAGGGAAATAGTGATTTTTCCTGAACCCGAGGCCTTGGAGCATCCACTCTGTGGCTGCGTCCTGCAGTGCTGTGTTAGGGAGCCCCTAAGAACTCTCCTGCATTGCGCATTTCCCACATTGTGGGCCTCAGTGGGCACTTACAGGGGTCCCCCCAAGAACTCTAAAAGGAAAGTATCATGAGTCTGATTTTGGAGTTCATCAAACTAAGTCTTGGAAGCATTAAATGACTTGCCAAACTCTTGTCTAAATGACAAGAAGAATGACAGTGTTGGTCATTCTGTGTGCTTTACTGTCTGTTAGCAGGGAGAGAATCATACAAGGGAGCTTGCCAAGCCAAGGTCTTTGCTTTGAAGGATCAGAGTTCAACCATTTCATTTCCACCTTCCCCTCTCACCTTGCCTCTGAAATCTCCTGTGCTTTGGAATAAACAAGAAGCTTTCAGCGTTGACTTGCACAGACATATCTGCCGCTCCCCTTCACTTCTTCCTCTCTTCTTATCTTCCTGACGTCTTTCCTCTCCTGAGTGTAATACATTTAGAAACAGGTGAGGCTGGTATCTGCTCTGTAGAGTCTGTCTTGCTGCTAGACTTCAGCAGGTCGTGACGGTTACCCTCCTATACACTTACGGACAGCTGGTGGGGATCTGGACCCCATGGAGTAGATGCAAACCCTTCCCATCAGAGGTATCCCATCATTTCATCTGCAGAACTGAATTCAAAGGCTGAAGTTTCCATCTTACTGCACCCAGTAGAGTGATGTTTTGTGGACCTAGTGGCTTTGAGGTACCTTGGGGAAAACTAAAAGCAAAGGGCAGGCTTCGTGGTAGCAGCAGCCAAGCCCCAAAGAGTGATTCAAGGACCAGTGGGTGACTCTCCTTAGCCAGCAACCATGTTCCCAGGCTCTGAATTTATTGGGATGTTGATCCAGGTGATCAAGCTCACCTCTGCACATGCTGCCCTTTTACCCAGGCAGCCACATTACTGACAGGAAGAGGGGAAGCACACAGCAACACCCAGCATCTACCTGCACCCCCTTGGGACCAGCTTGTCACTTGGGGTAGTGTCAAGGCCAAAGAATCAAGACTTGACACAAATACCAGTCATGGTCGTGTCTGATCTCTGTGACATAACTGCCCTGCTCTGGCCACTGAAGAAGAGCATTCTTCCTCCTCTCTTTGCACTGGAGCAGAATTACATATTTGGTCAATAAAGACAGCTCTACCTGGGAGGTCACCGTGTGGAATTCCAGATGGGCCAGGGGAGCATGTGTCCTCCTGGAACTCCTGGCTTGATTTGGTTCAGCTTTCTCGGACTGAATCCCCATCATGAGTTGCAGTCAGGTTCAGACCCGGAGGATAGCTCATCAGAGGCAGGGCAGCCGGGGTTACGGTCATGGGCTCTGCCATCCTGGGCATGTGACCTTCAGCTCTTCCTGTGTGCTCCTGAGGGTAGCAGACTGCTTCTGTACCCTGCCTCATGGTTGCAAAGTGAAACACGGGAGGAGAGATAGGCTCTGCTTCCTGGAGTTTGGCAAACAGTAAACAAGAGAAATAAGAGCATGTGAAACTCTTAGACCAGTCCCCAACACATGGCACATGCAAAATAGACACTGACCTTTCCTCGGCATTTCCAATCCTGAATTCTTAAAATTTGCTGGGGTTTTTAAGTTGGTGTTAGTTATCTAATTTAACTCTTAACAATTGTAAGTATCCAGTGACCACATACAGTGATGTGGCACATGCTAAGTGCTGACTATTTAAACACAAGTAAGATCAGTCCTGTTCCTTAAAGACATCTTAATCTTTTGGAAAAAATTACTCCTGGGCAGAGGGCAGAACCACAGCAAATAGGTGCTTTCTTTCCTGTATCTTAAATCCAGCCAGAAAAAAAAAAACCTTGCCTGAAAAAAATTTCAGTGTGTAATGAGGGGAGGAGGTCAGGACTGAGCCTGGCCCACGTCCATTCATTGTGTGAGCTTGGATCAGCCATCCCACCTGGGGGGGCAGGTTCAGGCTCCTCCTCTGTAAACAGGCCACCTTGCCATCTCTAACTTCTAGCAGCAGTTCACTGTGCAGCAGTGCAGGAGGACCATGGTGCCTGTCTTCCTAAACTAATGATCACAAGTCTGTTTTGGAACCGCTCTGCTGTCATACAGGTGGGCCTAGCCAGAGGCTAAACCCAGGCCAGTTCGTGTGCACAGTTTTACATTAATTACAGTTGACACTCCTGGCTGGCAAGCTCCCAAAGCGGAAGGTGGCCTGAATCCCCTTTAAGGAGATTTCTGCCAGCATCTGTGTAGGACCTCTGATTTGAAACACAGCTTGCCCTATTAAGAACCAGATCCTCTGATATTACTGATCACAGTCTCCTTCCTCTTGCAGAACGTGGCTGGTTTTTATTTCAGCAGAGGCAGGTTACAGTGGCAGTGATGAGCTGTATTAGAAGGCAGAGCTTCTCTGACAGTGATACCCTCCACCTGGGGGAAAGAGGGACCTCTGAGAGTAGATGGAGTAAAGGATGTGGTGTTTTCACCAAAACGTGCTCTGTAATTCCAGCCATTGGTTTTGCCTCTGCCTAGTATGATATTATTACCCAAATGGTGCCTGTTGGGGTTTTGGGAGCTGCTGAGGAAGTTGAAAGTCTTTCAGAGCTTGAGAGCTGGCTGGTCCCAGAATCTCAGGCCAGACTGGTGCCTCTGCTGCATCTTTCCGGCTGTGTCATTATGGCCAGTTCTTGGGCACGTTTCCTCTGGCCAACAGCCGGTGTTCTGGAAGACCAGGAGTGGCTTTGGGTGTTGAGGTGGTGCATGTCCCACTTGACCCAGTCCCCAGCTCGCCAAGGGAAGTTCCTGACAGGGCTGCCACCCTTGGTCCAGGAGGGACTCACTTTGAGCTCAGCGGTAGCAGCTGCATGTGAGCTCCACACCAAAAGCCCTGGCCAAGCACAGAAGCTTCTCCTCGGTGCGCCGGCTCAGGGTGCCAGGCCCCAGGTGGCCAGGCTGGCAGATGTCTTTGTCAGCGTCTGACCTCTGGCTGCATAGGCAGATGGGATGAAAAAGAGCTGGGTGTGGGGGTCAGGTGCCCTGGGTTCCTATCTCAGCTCTGCCACAGTTGACCAAGTGGCCCCTTCCTTCGGGGGTTTGTCACGAGAAAGCTGGGTTAGATAATCCCTGGTTCTCCTTGGTGCTGACAGCCTGTGTTCCTTGGATTCTAAGGCACAGTAGGGCAGAAGTCTCCTGGTCAGACAGTCACTGAGTGGCCAGCTGCCCCAAAGTCATGTCCCAGGTTGGGGCCTGAAGCCAGGCCCAATGGCATTCTGGAAACCGGAAGGTTTGTAATGACAGCTCAGCCTCTGTGAGTCAGGGAGGGGTTTCCTATCAGGGCGGCCTCTCCAGTGACCTTGCTGAGTTGGTGACCTTGACTGTGAACAGGACAGGGAAGACAGCTTCTCTGGCCACAGAACACAAGCTGGCTAAGTCTCCTGGGCCCCTCCCTTCTTGCGGCCTACTTCCTGGTCCTGTGGTTCTCGGCCTGTGGTCTGATGGCACTAGGCCCACTTGGGGATATGTGAAAAACGCAAATCCTCAGTTCCACCCCAGGGTTTCTGCCTCAGAATTTGTTTAAAAACCCTGCAAGTGGTCTGGGTTGCCTGAATTAGTGCAGGGGCCTCTCCTTACCACTATTGTCTGTATGCCATTGGGCCTGGGCCTCTCTGATATTTAAATTTGGATCTTAGCATTTGGGCAAGGCCACAGCAATAAAAACATCTTAAAATTCCCCAGAGCCCTGCCCCCTCAGTGCTCCTTCCAGGCTTTATCCTTTTGCACACGTGTTGGTTATAACACAGATGGTGCCATTTTACACAGATATTCTCATCATCTTTTTTTTTTTACCAGTCATTATTGGCGTTGTTGTCATTGCTTAGTAACCTTCCATCATTGTTTGTCATTTCCATCAACTGCAGAACACTTTCTAAGCAGACTTGCTTTCTGTCCTTGACCAGCCTGACTTGGATAAGTCACCAGCCTGTCCAGGGCATGGTCAGCTTCTGGGGCACCCCACAGGATCTCATCTGCCTGAGATTACCCAAAGAAACTTCAAAAAAGAAACTTCAAAAAGACAAAGAAACTTCAAGTAATTGCAGTGATATGGGATGGTGACAGTCGCTGCCCTCCCAGTCCCCATAACCTAGGTCACTTCTGTTTCACTCACAGGTGGTATCGGCAGAGGGGGAGCCGGGGCAGGGGCAGGGACTGGGCTGGAGCCTGTGGCCTCCCCCATGCCAGCCCTCCGTCTGGTCATTTCCTGAGCATCCTGGTCTCCCAGCAGGATCGCTCCTCCTTCCTCCACCTTCTCCTCTCCCCTCCCTGGTTTCTGGTCTCTTCCCAACTCGCAGTTTGCCCAGCATGCCCCCTAGTGGCAGCCCCTTTGTTTTAACAAGACCAGTGATTACATTCTTGAGCCCTGAAAATCCTGTAACAGTGTTTTGAATATTTGTTAGGATAAATCCTTAGATATGGGATCACTACGTCTAGGATGGGCCTTAGGGTCTTCTTCATGCCTCTGTCTCTTCTGTCCACACAGTCTGCATGTGTGCAGACTCCTTATTGCTTTGGGGATCAAGTCCAAACTCCGCGGCATGGCAAACTGTTTATTATCCACCTTATGAACGACAGACTCAGCTCTGATGCCTGGAAGGGAGGCCGTGAGTGGCAATAGTACAGGCCCAGGAAACCAGAGAGGCTGGGTCTGATGAGCAGGAGAGAAGACCAAACCTGAACACAGTCATGTTCAAGAGCCAGGACTGCAAGCAGTTCCAGAGGGAGAGAAATGGGATGACTTCTAGTTCCGGTCCTCATTTGGGTTTGTGTCCCCAGCTTCAGCTTCATCCACCGTGTATCCCACCCTGTGCATCCTGGCCGTTCCTAAGTGGACCTTGGGCCCAATGGCTCCTTCCTTTGTTTTGCGTGCTACTTTGTTTGCCTAGAATGTCTTTCCTCCTTGTCTGTCCAGAGCCTTCTTATTCATAGTTTCAGGCTCAACTAGCTCAAAGCTTTTCTAGGAAAACCTCTGATACGCTTGTCATAGGCCACTGGAGAGAGCACCCCTGCACCCAGCTTCATGGGATAGGCGCTGGGATGCTGAACCTTGCTTCCTTTTGACAACCTTGTTACAAATTGGTTTTGAAATTTCTTTCTTTACAGATATTTCAAAGGACCTATGAAACACAGTGATGATGTGGCTGTCTTTCCTGGGCTGCTCTTCAGGTCAGCCCATCCTGGACTCTGAGCCCTTTAGGGACAGTGCAGGGTAGGAAAATGCAGTTACATTTAGTCATTTCATTCTTTTTTTAGCCTAAGGACCTTGCTGAGCTTTTGTTGTTGCTATTTTTTTTATCTTTATATCTCCAGAAAGCAGCAAGATGCATGGCACACAATGACACAGTATATTCTTTTAGATGGATGGATTGATAGAAGGAAGGAAGAAAGGATGGGTGAATTAGTGGATGAATGAATAACTGGGAGGAAGAAAGGATGGATGGAAGGAAGAAAGGATGATGGATTAATGATGGATGAATAGATGGAAGGAAGGGAGGAAGGGTGGATAGGTGGGTAGATTGATGGATGGAATGAAGAAAGAAGGGAGGATAGGAAAGAAGTCATATTCTTACTCCCCGTAGCCCCTGAAGGAATGCTTGGGCAGTGTCCTCCTTGGTGGTAACTCCCAAATCTCCTCCCCTTTCTCTGTGATCTTTTCCTAACTCATCCTTTTCTCCTTTCTTCTTCCTTTTAGCTCCTGTTCTCCTGTGCTCATGTTTTTATTTTATCCTGATTCTTCTCTCTCTGTCTCTGTCTCTGTCTCTCTCTCTCATTCTGTTCCTAATAGAAAGAAATCAATCCATCCTATCTCCTCTCACTTGCTTCATCCTGACTAAATAAGCTTATTTCCAGACCTCAAGAAGGAAGTACCCTGAATGTCAGATTCTTTAGAACATTCCAGAAGAGTCTGGAGGAAGGAGACCTTGAGGTTTGCAGCATGAGGCCAAGCATGCCCTGCTGGCTCCTCCTAGAGAGATTCTGTTGCTGATCACACAGGAGCCAAGTCCTCCTGCTCTCCTCGAGGCCAGAATGGTGGGCATGAGCAAACCCAGGTGTCCAACCTCTGAGGTTGACATTCCAGGTCTTGGTAATCTCTCCAGAGCTGCTAGATTGGACCGTAGCATGGAGCACTCCCTCTGTGCCCTTTCGTACTGGGGGTAAAAGATTCTGCCCAGCACAGTGCTGAAGAAGAGGCAGGGCAGACCCTCAGGAAGCTGATGAGACCCTGGCTTTCCTTAGAGATCTAAGGACCATCAGGGACACCTGGAGTCATCGCCATCTGTGGGGACTGGAACACTCAGCATCAGTCTGTCTGCTCCTGGCTCCTCCTCAAGCACTTGCCACTGTTGGGATCCTAAGGAGTCAGAGGCATGTCCAGAGCCAACTCTCAGGTGACAATTTCAGATAGATCACTGCTAGGAGAAGTAGGCTGTGACTGGAGAACAGCAGTGGTGCAGGGTCCTCCTGCCCACTCTGCAGGAGACCCAGTGGGATTAGGAGGCTTCCAGACTTTTCCCAGCCCCTATGACCTCTGGACTGGGCCGAGCCTGGTGAGTGGTGTTGGTCATAGAAAAACCACAGGTTTCTGTTTAGCTTCAGCAGATGGCCTGCCTCCTTCTCTCTGCTGGATGCTGCTCAAGGTCTGGGGCAGAGCCAAGACTGCAGAACCTTGGGCTTGGAGATGGCCCTGTTCCTTGCAGCCTCCTGCAGCACTGTGGCTCCCCTGGGCTTTAGGAGCAGAGTCCACAGCCAGGATCTGCTTTGCCTCCATACACACACCAGTGCCCGTAGCCCCCTTGAACTGTGTTTGGTACATGGGTCACTGGTGGCAGCTGGTGCCAAGGTGCCTCTCATCCTGCAGAGAGGTGCACCTTGAGTGCCCTATTTGCAAAATGACCAGAGGCAGGCATCCTGTACCTGCCTCCCATTTAGAGCCCCTGTCTAGAGTCGTCAAGGTAATGCCACATGACACTGCTGCTAGTGAACTCCAATGGCCCATTGGCCAGATTTCCATGAGATGTGTTGCGGCGAGAGCAAGCCCACCCACTTTCACATTCATGGGTGACAAAGGCCAGGGTGGGCTAATGGAGTGTTCAACGGCAGGATTCCAGGCTCTTCCCTTGCCGTGAAGCTCAGAGCTGCACCCTCACAGGCTGTGGCCCAGCCCCTGCCCCTGGGCCTCTGCCCTTCCCATACTCCTTTGTGTCTCACTCTCCACTGCTCCCAGCCTACTCCTTTTTAGGTCTTCAGCTACCAGATATGTCTTCCTCTTCTCTTCCCACAGTGCTGGCTGTGAGAACAGAATCCCAGAACCTCGCCTGTGGGCAGGGCGAGGCGAGGGGAGAGCATCCATGAGACCACCTCGTCCACCCAGGTGGCTTTTTAGGGGCAGCACTGAGGCCCAGTGACAGCTTGCGGCCACAGCCAGTTGACAGCAAGGTCGGGACTGTGAGTGAAGGGTGCTGGCCAGCTCTTCAGCCATCTGGAGGACCAGAAGGAGGAGGGCAGTGGTGAGTGTGTGGGCACCAGTATGAGCATCTGTGGACTCTGTGAGGGGCCCTGGAGTACTGAGGGGTCTACAATGGGGAGAGGTTCACACACAGGTTCAGTGAGTGTGTGGGTGTGAGTGGGCACCGGAGAGACAGAGATAGAGACAGACAGGGACAGGGACAGGGATAGTTCATGTCCAGTTCTAGCTCAGGCTGCTTCTGGG
Organism: Dolichotis patagonum; assembly: GCA_004027295.1. NCBI lineage: Eukaryota > Metazoa > Chordata > Mammalia > Rodentia > Caviidae > Dolichotis > Dolichotis patagonum. Next base: position 27,594 of record PVJX010002184.1, on the reverse strand, counting down.
CCCTCCTGAAGTCATTTCAGCTCCATTCTTGTGGCTTAAAAGGTCTCTGGAACACTTCGGTGAAATTATAGCTCCCTAATTTAGCTGCCTGTCAGTTACTTTTCTCCAGGTGGCTTCTGCTTGACAGCAAGTTTGACATTTGTAAAAATGTTTTGGAAACCATTTCTAACACCTTGAAATAAAAAGAAATGTAAAGTCTATTTATGCCAGGAAGCATGGTAGGTGTCATTCTCCAGGCCTCCTCAGGTTGGACCTCTCTCTTTGCCAGAGTCTGAGCTGACCAAACCCAGTGGTGGTTTGAAAAGCTGAGGGGTACTTCTGAGCACAATGGCTTCTGGACCTTTTCTTCTCCTCACTGTTACCATCTTTGCAATGGCTTCCTGTGGGCACAGCTGAGGAGACAGCATTTCCGTTGTTTGCCAGAGTGTGGTAGGATGTTGGGGTAGAAAGAACTCCAGGGACCTTCTTCAGCTACTGTTCCTTTCCCAGGGGCTCAGAGTGTGGGAGAGACAGCCACACCCTCTTTTCTAGGGCTGCAGAGCTGAGATTCACCCCAAACCTGCAACCCAGAGCACGCTTGCTCCATGGCGCCACATGCTAGAATGCTGTGACATTTATCTGCCACTTGTAGGAGAGCTGTGAACCCAGAGCTTGTACCTTAAATTAGAAGTGCCTGACATACAGGTCTGTGCCATGCTGAACAACTGTGTGACAACTTCTCTATGCCCTTGGGGAAGGGGAAAGATGGCAACATGTCCCTCCACCCCAGCCTACTTGCTCTGCCACCTTACAATCAGTTCGAAGCACTGCCAGGCACCCTACCACACTGGAAATGCAGAGGATGGAAAGCAACCCTGCCTTTGAAACAGCCACCCACAGAACCATGTGCAAAGCCCCACGGAGCCTGGTCCACAGAGACTCTCAAGGCAGCCTGCAGAACAGGGCGGCAGGGGCAGGGCAGCAGGCTTGTTCTGGAGTGGAGGGGTGGAGAGAGGGGGAGAGAAAGGCGGGGAGAGGCGGCGGTGCTGTGTCCAGGGCTGCTCATGGGCTCAGCAGCAGAGGTTCTAAATCCCACCTGCATTCTGACATTTAACTATGGAGTGGGTTTGGTCAAGGAGCAAGGCTTTGTGAAATGGTGGGTGGCACACAGTGGTGGGGAATGTGCGCTGGGTGTGGAGCAGAGGCAGGGAGGGGCCAGAGATGGAACTTCATGGCAAGGGTAGGGGTGAGAAGCCCGGGCCTAGAGCTTTAAAAGCACCCCAGTTCTTGGGAGTGGAGGCTCCGTGTGGCACTGTGGTCCTGGGGGCAGTCCAGGGGAGCCTACAGCAGGCTGCGGTAGAGGCAGAGCAGCAGCTGCCAGCAGAGGAGTTGCTGGCACTGGCGTTCTCCGCAGTCATGGCAAACTGCAGTGGCCTTCGCTCTCCAGGGAGGGTGTCCAGTCATGCAGGTGAAGGTTAGGACAGCAGCAGCTGTGGAGAGAGCAAAAAGGACCTTGCAAAGGTGGGGGCAGCAAAAGTGACAACGGAGAACAGCACTGTATTGTGGACCCCTGCTGTGCTTCTGATATGGCGTAGGCAGCTGTGAGGGGAAGGGTCTTATGTACTTGGGGTGACCTTGGGTTTCCTGGTGCAAACTGGGGGCCTGAGTCAGGCATGGTGGTGCATGCCTGTAATCCCAGCACAGGGAGGGCTGAGGCAGGAGGATCGCATGAGTCTGAGGCCATCCTGGACTACATAGTAAATTCAAGACCAGCGTGAATTATATAGTGATACTTTGTCTCTAAATACCAAACCAAAATGCAACAAAACAAAATGGGGACCTGACTGACAGGTGCATGGAGGACAGATGACCAAACAGTCCACCCGATCTGACCCCCTGGGTCATCCTGCCCAGCAGCTGTCCCTATCCATATTCACTGCCAGGATCCACGGCACCTGGCATCATTATGACAGGGCGGAGAGCAGGGTGAGAATGTGGAGCCAAATCCTATCACTGTGGATCTGCCCACTGTCACACGGTGGTCTGGGTGCTTGTCAGAGATTTTTCAAGGTACAATCACAATGACAGTGAAATGATACCTCACAGTAATCAGTCAAGACCACCACATTGTTTTTGTACATATTACCTATCACCTGACCCTTCCAAAGGCACATGAGCCTCATTTCAAGGGTGAAGAAATTAAAGATATAAAATTATACTTTAAAAACAACACAAAGTATTGTGCTCTGAGTTTTCCAGGGTGAATTCTGTTTATTCACAAATGTCCTGATGTCTCAAAAAAAGCAAAAAATGGAGGGAAGCATTTCCTGAACCTACCGATACTCTGAGCCCTCAGAAGAACACTGTGATAAAGATATCAGTCTTGTTCTGCACTTTTCTACTCCCCTTAAGCCCTTAAATCATGAGCAGTGTAGCCCGCCTTCCCCAGGTCAGAAAAGAAGCTCATTTTTCACTGTCGTGGTGAGCAGCAGGTGTCCTGGACTCACACACGACCAGCTTCACACTCTTGGCAGCTTAGGTCTTCCTCCTCTGTCTGAAAACAAGCAAAATCTCTCCAGCATGGCCCTGGCTGGGGAGCGGAAGGCAGCAGGGTGTGCAGGAGATGCCTGCATACCACACGGGGCCAGCAGACAGTCCCAGGGACCTGTGGCATTCTCAGTGATTGCCCCAGAATCATATCTTTAATTAAAACCCCATTAAAATGCTTTCTATCCTGTGTTGACAAATGTGAGCATTTCACTACTAATATATCAAATGAACAAGTCCAAGAGGATTTGTCAGGAGTCACACAAAGCCAGCAGGGATGTAAGACAGATGAGGACACTGGGTGAGTTGCCAGGGTCATACAGGAGTCCCCCGGGCCATGGCTCAGCCAGTTAGAAAGTGATGGTCCTTCCTGTCACCATGCCTCGAAGCCTGGCCTCCTGCTGTCCCAGCCTGACCTGCCTTTAGGTCCAAGCAAGATAACAACTCTTGTCCTTACTTCCCTGTGGCCTCGCTGGTCCTGCAGGGAGAGGGAGTTGGAGCTGTGAGCCAGCAGAGGGCAATGTCTTTAAAACACTGCACGCTGCTTCCTTGGGGACCCTTGCTCAGCACCCTGGCCCAGCAGTGGCAGGGAGCAGCTCCTCACCGGGCAGGCATCGGAAACATTTCCTCAGGGAACTTTGCTGTCATTTCCAGAGGTCATGGTTTGGGGCTTGGTTCTGAGACTTAGACTTGGAAGTGCTTCCTGCCTTGGGGTAAGGGGAGAAGCTTGGTGCAGCTCGGCCTCCACTCTGGGAAAGGAAGGAGCCCTTGGATGGAGCCTCCTGTATGCAGATTTCAAGTCCATGACAGCCGGGAGGATGTGAGGGGACCAAGTAGATGAGCAGCTGTCTCCTCTCTTAGGTGCCAGTGGCCGAAATGCCAGGGCTTCTTTAGTGTCTGTGATACGTACACCTTTGAAATCAGCCTGACCAGTGCAGGTTGCAAAGGACCAGAGGAACTGACTCCCCCATCACAGCCCTGGATGTGATCACATAGAGAGGGTCGTTGGCTTCCCAGAACCCGCAGGGCTGGTTAGTGTCAGATCTGGCACCAAGCCCAGTACCATCCCCTCCTCCATGGTCCCCACCTGCAGCTGTTCTTGGCCCTGGGTGCTGCTTCCTGTCCTCATCTCCTCCTTCCTCCTGCTCTTGGGAAAGAGCCCACGATGCTCTTTCTGTTATGCGTAAATATGCTCAATAGCCAAACATGCTTGCCATTAAAAATTAATCTGGTGGTTAAGTATGTCCCCATGAATATGCTTCATCTTGCCATCAGCAGTGTGGCACGTGGCCGTCACTGTCCCCTTCAACCTTCGGTTTTTTCATTGATGATATTGGAAGGGTCAAATGAGCTCACCTCAAAGGCCCAGTTCCACTAAGAAAATGTTCCTGAGTGCAGAGGCAAGAAGAGCAGGCCCTGACTGCTCGGGCTGCCCCCAAGCACGGGGAGCGCTGGGGAGATCAGGGAGTAGCGCACCCCATCAGTAGGGGGCGGGCCACCTTCTTTTTCTCCTTCTCCATGAGCACGGCCCCAGCTTGCTGGTTTCTTCGCCAGTTGGGCACATTTTCACTGCCTTATCTTTCCATTGGCTTTTCCAAAGTGAAATTTTCAGACTTAAGCCCAAAGTTATTACAGCAAGTCCTACCGTACAGCTGAGAGGGATTTCTTGGCTTTTAGTGAAAATGGGCTTGTGTTCCAAGGCAAAAGATGCCATCTCAAAGGGAGCCAGTACAAGAATTCTGTGCCTAACATAGGGTTACCATGTGATGCAGTGAGTTTCTGGGCAAAATGCAAACACCATGTTGTGACCAGTGCCTCTGTGACAACATGGAGGAGTCACTCGGCAGCTGTGCAAACAAGGTGGTTATGTGGCTGACCTGGAAATGGTCTGTGTGGTCGATGACCACATGAGGAATGTGGCAGTAGGCGGGTAGCACCTGTGCAGTGTCTGACCTGCACACAGGCGGCTGGTACTTCTGGTCATGCCATCAGCATGTGGGTGTGGTCAGACACAGTGACCCAGCTCGTAGGTGACAGCTGTGTGACCAGCCACTGTGCAGCTCATGTGCACAGCAGCACAGGCTGCATGGAGAAGGGCTGGCGCAAAGAAGCTGTGCGTGTTGCTGTGCAGCTTGCAGGCAGTGTGATGGGTGGGTGGTCATGTGGCCAGCTTGTGGGCTCGCATGGTATGAACTTTCCTCCCTCTGCAGCACAGCAGACAGCAGAGGGGAGAGACCCTGAGATGACTCCCTGGTCTATGTTAGCACTGGGTTTCTGGGAGCTGGTAGCAGCTGAAGCAAGATGATGGCTTGTGTACTTACAAAACACTTTAAAGCTGTGTCAGTCTCTTCATTTTGGTTATGGTGAGGTTTTCTCCTTGATCTTTCCAAAACTGAGGCAATTCAATTTTTTTTTTCTTTTACCAAGGTTAACACTGGACATCTGCACTTTGGGCATCCAGGGCCCTGTGGTCCCCAAAGATAATACTTTATATTTTCAGAGAAGCTGTCCCAAAGTAAAGACCCTTAATCAACATGGAGGTGTTACAGCATAAATAGAGCTCCCCGCCTTTCCCATCTGTGTTAGTCACATTCTTGCTGGTGGGACACAATACCTGACACTCACAAGTTAAAGAAAGACTGATGTATTTTGGTTCATGTTTTTAGCTCGCAGTCAGCTGCTCCAAAGTAGGAAGACCAAATAGTTCCAGGCCATGCCACACTGGCCGGCTGCTTCTGCCCAGGCTCTATCTCGTAATGACCCCACATGTGGACTAGTATACTAGTGAGCATCCAGTCACGTCTGGCCGCATGAGGGGAGGGGAGGAGATTTAGATGTAAACCATGACACCACCCATGTCTTCTTACACAGTGCAAGGGGATTAACATTGTATTAATGGTGAAAAACATTACTCTTTTGACTAGCACATTTTAGAAAGTTTGGCTGAGGTAAAGCAGAGGAAACGTGGCTGCATCCTGAGCAGGGAAATGACATGACCAGGAACATGTTTTAGCAGAACCAGTCTGACTGAGGCCAGGCAAATGTAGCAGAGGAGGTGGACAGCAGAGCTAAGGCCCGTCCAGAGGCCATCATGAAAGTCCAGGCAGCATGGTGAATGAGTCTTCTCAGCCTAGAGTGAGGAGGTTTCTGTCACCAGCCCTGCTGTGGTTTATATCCATATGTCCCTCAAGAGCAGGATATGCTTATAGGTGACCGTGAGCCCACCCTGGCTGCAGAATGCCCTTCCAACCCCGGACGACCAGAGGCCTTCTCCGGAGCCCAGTGGGAACACTGTACTCCTGAGTGCTTGCCGGCTTCTTTCTGCCCTACCCCCAAACAACGCTGATGGCGCCTTCAGGTTTCACTGAAGAACATCTTCAGTAACACATGGAAAGCGGTGTTCCTAAGCTAGCTGCCCAAGCAGACGTCAGGGCCTTAACGGAGACTTCTGGTTCTGTGGACCTCTGGGTGCCTTCGAGGGGGGCTAAGCTCAAAGGGATGCGGTCTTGTCCATGCCATTTGGCCGGCTTCTGTTGGAGTCGCCCATCTCCCATGGTTCCCTCGCTGCTCACAAAAGCCAAGGCCTTACACCCCTGCCCCTTTGCCTGTGTGATGTTTCTCCTGCTTGCTTGCTGCACATTGGTGCCGCTGCCATCGCCACCGAGGCTGGGGGGTGGGGTGGGGGCGACAGCACATGCGCCAACCTCACTTCCGCATCCTCACGGGCCGCTTCCCACCGCGCAGCTGGCGGAAGAGCTGCAGGCGGAGGTGGAGGTGCAGGCTTTCCAGGAGAGAGGACCGGAAGTTCAGCAGGCTGTTATTTTCCCGCCTTTGGAGCTCCAGGGGCACAAAGGCTGTATCCCTGAAGGAAAATACTGTTGTAGGGAAACCGGAGAGACAGAGTGAAAATGGGTTTGAAAGGAGTTTCTGAAGAATCCACATTCAGGTGCCTGGAGGGATCCTGGCTAGTGGGGCTCTGTGTAGTCACTGGCGATCACACCAGTTCCCCGGGAGGAGACAAGACCTTTCTGTCTGAGAGACACAGTTCCAATTGTCGAGAGACCTTGTCTTTCTCTTTTTTGTGTCAGTACAGGTTTGTGGCACATCACCGTACGTTCCTTGAGAATATTTGGTACAGGTACGTGGCACATCTTACTTCTCTTTCTGTCCACCTCCGATCCGCCTCGCCCTACCCTCTGCTTCTTGGGGCTCTTTCCATTTGCCAAAGATCTATCTCCCTATTTCCTATAGCCAATCCTTTCTTTTGCTTTTAGATTTATTTATACTTTGAGTTTCTATATAAGAGAACCTATACAATTTTTAAAACCTGGTGTCTGATTTATGTCACTTAACATTATGGATACATTTTCTTACCAGTGACTCAAGTGTTTCCTTCTTTATGGCAGAGTAGTACATGATTATGTATAACTACTACATTTTGTTTTTACATTCATCTATTGATGAACATATAAGCTGCTTCCAAGACTTAGATATTGTGAATTGTGCTGCTGTAAACATTGGTATTTATGTATCACTGTGATATGATGTCTTTATGGTGTGATCTTTGGGTAAGACACTTAGCCAGGGAATAGCTGAGTCGAATGGACTTTCTTGCCTTTTTTGAGAAATCGCTACACTGATTTCCATAATGGTTGTACCAGTTTACATTCTCACCAACAGTATGGAAGGGTTCTGTATTTCTTGACAACTGCCATTCTTTCTGGAGTAATGAGCTTGTCTCTTAGCCCAAAAGCATTGCCCTTAGAAATGTTCCTTCCGCTTCAGTTCTGTTTCCTCTCATCATGCCATACCTTCATGTAGAGCCTCAGCTTGTTGAGGGGATGAAGTTGCCCTAACCCAGTAAGTATGAGAGTCTGAGGCATGGCCTCTCCTCCAAGGTGGCTGTACTGACCAGGGCCAGGGGGCTCTTGGCAGGCTTCCCAGGGAATGAGATGAGAGCAAAGCCTGCCTGGGGCTTCCTAGCCAAGCCATCCATTGCTCCAAGGCATGAGCTCTCGGTGCCACTGTCATCACTTGGCAGAGTAACAGGGCAAGCCAGGTGCTGCACTGCACATGCTGACTTGTAAGGGCTGCTGTCCACCCCAGAATTCTGAAGATGGTCCTGACCAGCCAAGTAGTCAAATCTGTGTCTCTCTGTTGGAAACCACACAGGACTCTGTGACCTCTAGGGTGTCCTTTGTTGCCTTAGTTGGTCTTCTCCTACAGTACTGCTTTACATGTGAGCCATCTCTAATGCTTGTGAAGTAACACAGGGGTGTATACATGGACCCTGGCATTTTGCGGCTGCTCAAGGAATGTCACTGGGACTGACAGAGGACATACCTGCAGGCCGGCAGAGCCGATGGGGCTGGGGTATGTGGCAAGGGGTGCAGGTGGGCAGGGAGGTAAGGAAGTGAGCACTGTGGGAGCCCGAGCTGCATTCTTTCTGGGGTGTCAGGATCCAGGCTTCTAGTGGTCCCAGGAGGGCAGGGCTGTCTTTCCCGTGTCTCTATCCACCATGGGAGTGACTGTAGGGCCTGACGCACCACACTGACCTCTGGGTTGGAAGAGACTCTGTGCCAGTGAAAAACACTCTGTCTTCTGCGCACTCACAGCCTTTTGCTTTAGCTTTCCATTTGAAAATGTTTCACATTGAAAATGAAGATGTTTTTAGATCTCTGGGTATCTGAATTGAATATAAATGCAGAAGTCTTCTTTGAAGAACATTCTGTTTTCTCTTAGTCTCTAGGACTTTCTATTCTTGTTGTTCTAAATTACCACAAAGGGAAAAAGAAGTAAAGAAGTGAGACTCCTTGTCACAGCTTGCCAATGGCAGCAGTAGGTGGAGGCCCTCTGTTCCTTCTTGGGTAGATCCTGAAAGGCCTTAACTTGGGCTACAGTGTCAGGGTTATAAGAGGCAGGGCAGATGCAGCTTATGGGAGAGACTGACAATTATACCGAACCTTTAATCAGAGAAGACTGACAAGATCACAATGTTGTGTCAAAATCCACTTCAAAGCCTGTTAAAATGCTGGCTTCTCTGGTTGCCAGGCCACAGTCCTGGCTGGTCTCTGATGGCCTCCCCAGCTCTGAAGAGCTGAATTCTTTTCACTCCACTGAGAACGCCTCTCACAACTGGCGAGCAGTCAGCCAGTCAACCAGCACCAGTGAGACCCCTGGGGCCCACAGCCCATGGTCAGAAACCTCTAATTTGGGGAATGTTTTTCTTCAGAATAATAGTGCTAAATTCTGCCTTTGTGTCATTCCACTCACTGGCCCTTGTGTCAGCTTCAGAGGGAGGCAGAGCAGGCCTCCTTTCTGGCCCTTTCAACAGCAGGCTGTCCTGGAGGCCAGCGGTGAGGGTCCGCAGGAAGCTCTATTTTGGTGTCTGATCACCTCTTTCTGTCCCACAGTCCCCTCGGAAGACATGACCGCTGGGTTCCTTCACCCCAAGACAGTGGGACCTGTCACGGTAGCAGAAAAGCAGGGTGCCCAGGCAGCATTGGTGTCCCTGGCCTCTAAGCCAGGGAGGCATTGTTGGGTGCCAGCAAGTCTTCCACCAGCTGTGCAGCCAAAAATAAGTTCTCAGCTGCTAGGGACTGATCTTTCCGCTCCCCTTCTCCTCGGAAGCTGATAGTCCAGCAGTCTGCCAACTGGAACAGGGAGATTGGGAGTTTTTCCACTCAGATGAAAGGAAATGCGGGACGAGTTTTTTCATTTCTTTTTTAACCTTATTATGTCAACAGACTTGTCTTATTCTTAAGAGCAAAAAATATCACTGTTGCTTCTGAATTTGCTGTGAAAATATCGTTAGAAATGGTCGGGCTGCCCAGAGCCGTGCCCTGGTTCTGGCAGAAGCCCCTATCGGGAGAGGCAGATGCAGCCCCACTCAAGTGAGGGACTGCTCTGGGCAGAGGCCGGGCGTGAGCTCGGCTCAGCAGATCGGCTGCCAGCCTTGGACTGATAAACTGCCTATTTGCACAAAGGACAGGAGCAGCTGCCTAAACTGGAATTTTCCAAGGGATGCAGAACTTTCAAATCAGGGTTTGAAGTCATTCGTTCCTTTATTTAGCAAATATTTATCAGCACCTGCTGTGTGCCAGGTTCTGGGCTCAGGCTGCAGAGGTGAACAGAGGATCGTCCTTGTCCTCAGATGTCTCACTGTCTGCGGAAGAAGTGGACGAATGCATATAGGGTACTGTGCTGAGTGACAGAGCTAGGACACAGGGACCTTGCAGTGGGTGGGAGTGGCTGGGTTTGAGGCAATGGTGGCAGTCATGGTGTTGCTGTCATTACCCATAAATGCAGAGATCAACAATGCATAGTACAAAGGACCTCTCAGCTCTGCTTCAGATGCATGGTCCCTAGGGACAATCCAGAACTGTCACCACAGAGGTGACCCTTGATCTGCTTGGTGGAGCACAAGAGCAAGGGCTGACCTGACTACGGGAAAAATGGGAGCATCCTGAGAATTAAAATAATCAGGACCAGCTGCTGCTTCACTGTCTGTGTGTATGTGTCTGTGTGTCTGTGTGCCTAGGTGCACATGCATACACGTGTGTGTGTGTGTGTGTGTGTGTGTGTGTGTGTGTATTAGGTGCGGTTTTCCTTAGAGATGGAGACTGTCTGATAATCTCTAAGCAGCAGAGATCAGCACATGACACCATCCTGCTAGAGGGGTAGTGGGGCCTTGGTGGACATTGGGTGGGACTGGGCAAGGGATCTGATGGGCGAAGGGTGGGGGAATGACAGAAGTGCCCCCTGGTGGAGGAGGAGAAGGGTAAGCAATAAATCAGATCTGGAGGACTCCATGTCCTGTGACCTGTGCAGGCTGTGTGCTTGTGTGTATGGAAGCAGGGGCATGTTCTGTGTGACTGAGGGCTAGAGCTGAGAACATCAAATTTTCCCCGTGTGGAGCTGATGATAAGAAAAATGAGTGGGAACAGGTGCATGAGAAGAGATAGCTATGTTGAGCTATGCAGGTTCTGAATTGTGCACCTGCTTTTCGGGGCTGCCTCCTGGGAGCAGTGACAATCTAGTTGAGACCTGCAGGAGATAGGTGGCTGTCAGCATCTCCCAGGAGTCACATCAGTGAAGAGTAAGAGACAGAATTAAAAAGGAAGGCAGGGCCTTCACATATATGGTTGACTGGTTGTTGACGGATGCCGAGACCATTCAGTGGGAAAGGACAGTATTCTCAAGAAATGCTGTGGAACTAACTGGATAGCCAGATTTGTGATTGTCTGCAAATGGGAAAAAATGATGCTGGGCCCTTACCTTACACTATATACAACAATTAACTCTAAATGAATCAAAGACCTAAACTTCAGAGCTAAAACAATAAATCTCTTAGGAGAAAACATAGAGGAAAGTCTTCATTGGATTTTCAGTGGATTTAAAGTAAATCCATATTGGATTTGGCAGTGGTTTCTTGGATATGATACCAAAAGCACATGTAATATGAGAAAAATAAATAAGCTAGATTTCATCAAAGTTTAAAACTTTTGTGCATCAAAGGACAATTAAGAGAGTTAAAAGACAGCCCATAAATCGTATCTCATGAGGAATTTATATCCAACATGTATAAAGAATTTCTATAACTCAACAAAAATACAAACAACCCTTTCAAAATGGAATGGGGGCTGGGGATTTAGCTCATGGTAGAGTGCTTACATAGCATGCTTAAGGCCTCGGGTTCTGTAACCACAGCCCTGAAAAAAAAAAAAACAGCATAAAAATCAAAGAACTAGAGATTCTCAGGGGCTGTACAAAGAGCAGTTGTTGTTTAATGAATCCAGGCTTTTTGATTGGGATAACGAGAATTTCCAGAAATGGATAGTGGTAGTGACTATGCAACATTGTACTTAATGTGCTGAATTATTCCTTTAAAAGGCTTACAGTGGTGAAAGTTATGTTCTGTATATTTTACCACAATAAAAAATAAAGTGAAGCCCTGCAGACCTTGAACTTGGGAGGCCCTGTGCTCAGATTCCCAGGCTGTCCCATCTGGAGTGCATTGTGAGCCCAGACATGGCTGAGGGCTGCTGTCCACACGATGTGTCACTCAGAAAGCTCAGGGCACCAGAACACTCCTTTCCAGAGTCTACCGGCCTGGAGAGAGGCGAGAGAGGTGGTGAAGGAGTGTGATCCAGGGAAGCCCTGTCATGGTCATGATTCTGTGGAAACGGCCTCTGCACAAAAGACTCAATTTGTAGATTCTCAAGCAATCCTCAAAGGGACAGTAGGTTGATGTTTTCATTGACATTTGTAATGACTTGGATTTGCAATGTGGCATCAGAAGAGAATTTTCCAGACTTGAAGTTTAAGCACAAAATTGTACTTTCCGTGCCCTGAATCACTCTGATGTTGGTAAAGAGCCCACATCCTCCTGTTATAATATTTGGAATTTATTTCTGAGGAGCAATGAGAACGCTTGAACCCATGGCCCAAGGACACTTCTAAGTAACAGAGCAATGTGAAATATTTGAAAACTCGAAGAGCAGACAGCACCTGAGCAGCAGGAGGCTAGATAGCCAGATCCATGGGCCTGAGCCGTGAATAGCCCCTGCTGTGGCCCTGACCTGAGACTGTCATATACAGAAAGCCTGAGGTTCTTGTTCATCAGCCCCGACAAAGCAGGAGCCACAGACTAAGCCATCCACAGCTGGTTTGGGGAAGACCCTCAGAAGGTACCAGTGAAGCTTCTGGAACCTTGGCACCTGAAACAAAAGGAACAGCAGCCAGCAGAGAGGGAGAGCAGATGTGAAGATTCCAGAAGCCAGGCGCCTTGCTGTGTGGCATCGCCTAGGAAAATGATGCCACCTCAGTCTGTAGGAGAAAGTCCCATGGTATGTGTGAGAAGTGGCCCAGCAGGTTTGGGCTGCATGGACCAGAGGTAGACCCTGCTCCTGCAGAGCCTCCCAGCCGGTGGAAGGACCCTCGGGTGCTCAAGTGACTCAGCTCCAAGGAAACCTGAGGCTCAGCAGACATAAAAGAGCCTGGCAGGATGGACCTCTGAGGGAAAGTGGGTGGACTTTCACCCTCAAGAGGATGCCAATGCCTAGATGGCTCTAGAGGAACATTCCAGAAGAGGCCACCATCTGTGCCTCATGTGCTGGTGGACAACAGTATGTGCCTAGTGTCCCTATGTGCCCCGAGGGCCTTGGGGCCAGCTGGGGACACAGGTGGGAAGAGGTAGAGGCAGGGCCAACTGGCTCAAGCTAGAGACTGAGGCACACAGCCGTCCTGGAAGCCCGGCTTTGCGGCACCAGACCTGTGTCCTACATGAGCCCTGCAAGCCTTAGTCCTGAAGTCTGCTGGAGAGGATGACGGGACTGTCTGAGAGGAAGTAGAAAGTGCCTGGACGTAAGAAGTATGAACATGGTGTGCAGGGGCACATATAACTCACCTTGGCAAGATTTCTCACTAAAATCATTATGATATTAAAGATTTTAACTTTATATTAATGAAGTAAACTTCATTTATATGAAAAGGAGCTTCCGGGGAGGAGCTGGCCACACTGATAGCCTCTCATGTGGGTCCTGTCTGTCCCTGGGATGCCAGCTCTGTGGTGTCAGCAGGATGCATGCTGCGCCCCCCCCCACCAGGCCAGCAGGGTTTTGCCACCAGGCCCTGCTCTCACACTCCCAAAGGATCCTCTGGAATTTCCTCTTTCTGACAGGGAATCCTGAGTACACGTCCCCTCAGCCTGTGACAACCGTGACAATCAGCTGGAACCTGCAGCCAGGAAGGCAGAAGAATGATGTCCCTGCACCTTCCCCGAGGGGAAGCACAGAAACCCGTTGTGTCATATGCCCCCATGGCACTGGTGTCTGGTGAACAGTTGGCATTCCTGAGGGCTGGGCAGCATGCCCTGTGCTGTCCCTGTGGGCACTGCTCTCTCCCTCACCTGCGATCTGCCATCAGCAGCTGTTTCTGACAGGTGCCCGGCTCTCCCTGGCAGATGGTGACTCACATGTGCACACTGGAAGACTGTGGCACGTACCACCGCCTGCACCTTTGCTAATGTGTGCACAGCACCCAGCCCAGCCTTGGCTCTGGGTGCAGCGCCTGCCTCGGAGTGCAAGTGGAAGGAGGCCCCCCCTCAGCCTGGGACTCTGGTGTTCGGCCACCATCCTGCGAATCCTGCATGTCTGCCTCATTGTAATGCAGCCGCGCGGCTCCTCAATGGTGTGTTTGATGGGGGTGTGGCTGCGCACTCCATGGATGGCCTTGGCCTTGGCCCAGGCGAAGCCTGTGATAGCCCAGCTGTCACAGGCATGCAGATGCAGGTGCTGGTCCACCCTTTGCTTCCTCCATCTGTTTCCCAAGCGTGGTCCTGTACCCATGGGACAGGAGACAACCGGAAACGACTCCTCTGTGAACCAGATCTGAAACGTGCTGGGAACCTGGTCCCTGTAAAATAGCAAGACACGTGCATGCCCGGGTGCTGGGAGGAACAGGGTCTCATTGTGGCTCGGGAGAGCCAAGCGGGGAACAGGCCTGCCCTGTCCAGTGCCCCTGTGCCCTCTGTTGCCTGCATCTAAACAAAGAGATGCCACCTAGCTGACCTGCACCAAGGGCTAGGAATGTGCAAGGTGAGGGCCTTGGCTCTGTGGCCCCACCGCTCCCTGGGCACCTCGCACGCACCATGTTTGGGCTGCTCATTCCAAACAACTCACCAGCCAAGGCAGCCAGATGCGGGTGACATCTGGCTGAGACTGTCGCCAAGTCTCTGCTGCTCCATTCCTGGCAGGAAAGAGTTGAGCTTTTGGTGCCAGATTCTTAAAGAGGGAGAGAATGAAACTGTGCTCCATACCTCATGTTTTCCTCCTTCATATCCTGACATGCAGAGGGCTGTCTCCTTTCTCCAGAGCTTGGGTACCTCAGGAGCCGGAATGCATCACTGTTTAGAGCAGACTTTGCCCTGGGGTCAGAACAAAGTGCTGGAGGAGACGATGGGGTGGAGAGTTGTGCAGTGAGGTTCGGAGGTGAGGCCCAAGAGAAAATGCACATGTGCTCACCTGAGTACATGCGTATGCACATGCACATGTATGCACGCGTGCACACACACACACACACAGCACAGAGAAGGGACTGAGAGGAGCTGTTCACTCACTGAGCATGTCCCAGGGGAAGGTCCTCTGCAGAGAATGCGCTTTTAGTAATCTCTGTAGATGCAGAGGAAGGCAATAGGAATTAGAACTGTGTCCCCACTCTCCTGACACAGGGAGAAATGTGAGTGCTTTTTGGTAGATCAATGCTTTGTGGGCTAATCGATACACAGCCCAGTGTCTGTGGGCCAGGTTGGAGCTAGAGACAAGACTCACCCACCTGCACCAGGTTGGGACAGGTGAAAGGAAGTGCTCCCGGCCAGAGGTGCCAAGACAAAGTCTGCCACATCACCAAGAATGGTCTCTGATAATCATGGTGACTTTGTCAGCTGCATGACCTTGGACAAGGAACGAAATGTTACTTTCTGAGCTTCTGTTATTCATCTAGAGCATGAGAATAATGGCCCCTTGAGGAGTGTCTTGTGAGCTTTACCCTAACATCTCTATAAAACAGTGCTGCCGTTTTCATTTTAGAGGTGAGCAAGTTCAGACGGGTAAGTAGCTTGACTAAGGCCCTGCTGGTGAGTGGTAGTTAAGGTACAGAAAGAGGCGAGTGGGTGAGAGATGCCCAGAAGTGGGCAGGCTCAGCATTACCTGAGGATGGGGTGGCACAGTCCAGAGAACATTGCGTAGATCTCCCTGTGTTGGCTGCTAAAACCTCCCTTCTTTTTCCCTTTGGGGATTGTGAAGCAGGCCACTCACCCTCACGGGAAAAGCAATGCCTTCTAACCAATAAGCCATGTCCCCCCGCTCTGTTTGTGTTCTTTTGAAGTCTCTGAAGGGTGCAGGGCTTTTCCGTGTCTCTTCTGACTCTGCAGCTTGGGCCTGATGTCCCTGGCCTGAGCACTTCTGGAAATACCCACAGCTCCAGGAGCTGCCTTGAGGCACAGGCTGGGCATGGCCTCATGTCCTGTCTTGTTGGAAGTGACATTTTCTTTGTGTCAGGCAAGGGTTACAAATTCTATGGTGCAGAGGCTGATGGAGAACGACTGTGCCTTCACAGGCTGTCATCAGCCTGCCCAGTGCTGGGCCAAGCAGAGGGATGGGGTTCAGGGCTGTGGCAAGAATCAGCAAGGTCACTTGGAGGGATAAGGACAGTCCAGGAAGAGATTGGTGGTGTCTGAACCATGGAAGCATCGGTGAGGTGGGGATGGATTCGAGAACTATATAGGGTGGGTTGTCTGGATTTGCGAACAATGAGTCTGCCTGGTGGTGGGGGCAGGGGAAGATAACCGTGGCGGTGTGGCGGACAGCTAGGACCTTATGATGCTGTGTGCCACAGAGGGGCAAGGAGGGCATGTGGCTGGGGAGAGGCAGACCACGGCCCCAGTTAGGGTGTGCTGCCGCTGACAGTCTGGGGACAGGTGCTGAGTGGCCAGGAAAGAGGTGGGCTGGGCATCCGGACTGGGGATGATGGAGTAGAGCCTAGGCGCTGGCCAGAGCGAGGACCTGCAGTATAGGGTGGTTTGTACCTTTATAAAAATGACAATCTGGGCCTAGGATTTAGCTCAGCAGCATAAGCGCCTGCCTGGCAAGTGCGAGGTCGTGAGTTCGATGCCCAGTATAAAAAAAAAGAAAGAGAAAAGAAATTTCTATAAGAATGACCACCCACTCGTCATCTTTTAATTTTAATAGCTATCCCACACCCTGTGGTTCTTGCATTTTGAAGTCTGGCCAGGTTTCAACTCTGAGCATCCTGCTGGGGTCAGTTGGGCCTTAATGCTAAGCCGGCAATGCACAGATCCTTTGAATCCATTAATATGATTGCAGAGAAGAACCAATCGATGGGAATGTCTAAGACTGTCAAGAAAAGCAGAAATTGACAAGCTGACAGGCTCCCACACCAAGTTCTAATTTTGTCTCGAGGGTAATCACAAGATTAGGACCTCAGCAGCAAAACCGCACTGTCACCAACAGAGACCGGACTCACCATCAGGAAACACCAGCCGGGAGAGACGGCTACAGAAATCAAGGCTGTCAGGAGGGGTAGCCAGGGCCGCTCTTCTTTTCCATCTCTGTAGTGATCTTTAAACAAGCGTATGTAATAAACCCTGCAGACCTTTACATAGTGTTAACCTCACCACCGTGCTGATAAGAGACAATGTGAGTTAGCTCTAGTCGGCCTCCATAGCCACGGGTTCCACAGCTGTAGACATCATCAAATGCGCAGGGAAAATGTTCTTAAAAGATTGCTTCTGTAGTGACATGTAAAGACATTTTCTGTCATTATTCCCTAACCAATTTAGTACAACCACGGTTTACATTGCACTAGGTAGTATAAGTAGCATAGAAGTGATTTAAAGTGTATGGGAGGGTCCGTGTAGGTTTTATGCAAATGGTACACCACTTAATATAAGGGGCTAGGAATATAGCTCAGTGTTAGAGCACCTGCCTAACATGCTGATAAGCTGCTTCCATCCACAAGGGTCATAGGACAAAGCAGGAGCATGGTTGGTACTAGAGCGGGTGTCCAAGGAATGGCAGCCGTTGGTCCTTTCCCTCTCCTCCCAGTGGACATGCTGTAGTCTTCACCTTGCAGTAACAGGCCGTTCACTAGGGTTTTAATAGATGTCAGTAGAGATGTCCCTGCATAGAGTAAGTCGCAGGAAAGGCCTGTGTAAGGCCTGAGTCCCGTTTCTTCTCACTGTTGTGAGTTTTGTGACATTCAGAACACATGTGTGGCTGGAACATTGGCCAGGTGCTCCAACACTCTAGTGAGGGAAACCTGGCCAACTGGCTGTGTTTTTAAAGTACCAGGGATCTGGATGCCATGTGAAAAATCAAACCACTCATCTGGATGTGTTGGTGACAATAGGAAAGGCGGGCGAGGCTTCAGTCTGTCAGGCGCTTGGTCTCCCTGCTGCTCTGGGCATAATCCCTACCATCTCAGTTCCCATGCAGTGGCATTCCATGGGCTTACAAAGACTGCAGCATCACAAAAAATAGCTAGCACAGTTTGGGCAGCACAGCTGAAATGCAATCCGTGGAATACATACTTCAAACATGTGATTCCATCTATGCCTCAGAACAATGCTGAGAAGATGGTATCTTATTCCCACTCTACAGGACAAGGCCACGGCTCAAGGTCAGATGCTCAAGGTCGCACAGTTTAGCTGAGCTCAGACCTCAGCCCCTCAGCCTCTACACAAACCTGAGCCGCTGGAGAACTCCTGGAGACACTGCACAGAGGTTTTCATGCTCAGAAACAAGTGCTGCTTTAAGTATATCGTGCCATTGTCGTAACTCCAGTTAACATGAATTTTTATTGTCTTAACTGGAAAGTGTGCCAATTATATGCAGATTTAAATCAGATAATGAGCTTATGTTCCTGCTCTCTTCTCTGGGGGGAGATCCAGTTCTTCCACTGGTTCTGAACCTTGAAAATGAAAATTAGGCTCTGGCAAAGAACACTCATGGCTTGTTTTGGAGCCTTCCTCCCATTTCTTTCTTCCCTCTGCCCCCCTTCCTTCCTTCCCATCCTTCCTCTTTCAGAAAACAAAATAAAACAATCTCGGTGGTATCCCATTGCTGTGTCACTCTGTGCTATCCCCACTCAGGTTTTCCATCACGATGACGATGGTGATGAGGAGGATGGCACAGGCAATTAGGAGAGGGGAGGAGGTCAGAGGCCTCTGGTAATGTCTGTGTGGAAGTCGAGCTGCTGTTGCTAGACTAGAAAGCACATCCACGCTGATCCCCGGCAGCCACTAAGCTCTCACCCGTGTCTCAGGGAAGCGACTCTGGTGGGCCTTGCTGTGTCCTCACACCAGGTCATTGTCAAGCTTCAGAGAAAAGTGACAAAAGCAGCCTTCCTTTCTTTTTTTAGCATCCTCCTAGATTCTCAGCCACGTGAACCTGGAGGCTAAAGCATGAGAGCAATCTATCTGAAGTACACTTTCTATAGCGCTTCTTTCATTTTATACTCCTATTTTTAGTTTCCTTTGATAATCATAAAACCCAATCATTTAATTTGTAAGCCTAGCCAGTGTAGCGTGAGGTTCTCCACTACAGGAGAAGCCGGCCAGCTGGTCTGCAGCTGACAGATGTAACCCACCCCAGGGCAGAGGGCATCTCAGGAGAGGCTTTACTTTCTTAATATGACGCGAGCACAATCTTATTGTCTTAATCAGTGAATACAAAAATAAGAAAGGTGCAAAGTTTCATTCTTTTTAACCTGATGTAAGAGGATTTTAAGAGATTGAGATGGCTTTTTAAGTTGCTGTGGAGAGGTAGTTTTCTCAGTGTTCAGGAAGCCAGCATTTAAGCAGAACACTCTTCGGGGGGCCGGCCATGGACTGCACCTCACAGAGAGCACAGTCCGGAGTGGTTTCTCTGTCCTTGGACTTGGCTTTCATCACATTTCATAGGCTCAGAAGCAGGAGCACCCCCTTCATACTGCAGCAGAAATCAATGCAAACTGCATCTTTTCAGAATATATGATACTCTAAACAAAGGCTGTATTGAGGAATTTTTTTAAAAATTTCTAACAAGGAATTTATTAGTGACACTTAGTGGTCTTTACAAGGTCAGAATGAAAATGCGTCAGTCATTTATCTAAAAAAAAATAGTCATTTTCTACTCAAAAAACTGATGTATTATACATGGTCATTCTTGTATATTTCTTAATTGAATCCAAATTTAAACTATATTTCTTAAAACCAGCAGTTCCTCAATTGCTGGGACTGTGTACTAATCAACTCTGGTTCCCTAGTTCTTTGTAAAAGCACTGAAGGGGACCCCATAAATATTGGCTGAACTAAACTGAAAAAGTGAGTTGACTTAAGAAGATGTGTGTGCATAGTTAAGACAATGTAAATGTTATATATAACACATCACATTATAAGTATGGAGCCAAAATCTTGATAGGAACCTATGAGGCTCTTGGGCCAGTGTTGTACATTTGAAATCATAATTTTTGAATATAAAGAAACTCAAAAATCCAACAATAAAAAGAAACTGACTAATTAAAAATGGACAAAAGATTTGAACAGATGCTTTACCAAAGAACATATGTAGAGAGGAAATCTAAGAACATTAAAAGGTGCCCAAGGTCATGATTCATCATTAAGGAAATGCCAGTTAAAACCATCCTGATATACTACTGTCCACCCATGAGGGTCAGCTGTCCTGACAGTAATGCAGAGCCATGGGAACTGTCATGCGTCGCAGGGGCGAATACAAATGGTGTGACCAGTTTGGAAAGCCACTGGAACAGTTGGTGTCAAGTTCAGTACATATTTACCTCCCGTGATATGACAGTCCCATTCCTGGATTTTGACCCAAGAGAAATACGACTGGTGTTCACTCACAAGCCTAGTCCCAAATATGTATGTCAGCTTTATTCACAAAAACCATAAACAAGAGAAAACCAAATGTCCTTCAGCTGGAAGTGTACAAGCAAATATATATATATATATATATATATATATATATATATATTCCAAGAAGGCCTTTTTGAGGCTGAGAAAATGATCCCCCAGAGTGTGGTACTTTTGGTATGCTGAGTACTTTTGAATGAAAGGGACTGAAATGAACAGATTTGGCCTCTGGACCAAGGACTTTCTAACCTTCTTTTGCCATTACCCCCAGCCACAGAGATGGGGCTCTCTCTGAAGTTTCCTTATCTCACTGAAGAAATTTCCTCCAAAAGAAACGCAAATCTCTTAAGCCTCCTTCCTAGGAAGCTCATCAAAGAAAAATGAACCATGAGAGAAGAGATGAATGATCAGCTAGACAGACTTTCATCTGTTCTTCCAAGGGCTGTGCAAGAGATGGGCTGGGGGACTTCAGAAGACAATTGTGCTCCCAGAGACTTTCCACCTTCCCCTGCCTGGAACCTGTCACTGCCTCCAGAGCTGAGAGAAACCGTCCGAGGCCACTGGCTGTTCTCCTTTGGGCTCATTTATTTTTCCTCGTAATCGCTTACTAGCCCTCTAAAATTGCCTTTAGCCCTCCTCCATCCTCTCCCCTATGAAGAGAATGTTGACATTTACCCATCTTACCTCCTCTTTGAGTTTCTTATTGGGCATGGCTCCCACAAGTATGCTGAATAAACCCATATACCTTCTTCTCCTGCAAATTTGCTTATGGTCAGTTAATTTCACTGAGCCCTCAGAGAGCTGATATACTACTGTCCATCTTAGAGCCCATTTCACTGACCTGAGCTAAAGAGGGTACTGAAAACCACTATAGCATTGAACGCATGTGTGTTCCAACTGCACAGAGCTGCAGTGGGCAGGACACTCACAGCTTCATGGAATTTAAGGAACTCCCTCAATCATTAGCTGACAAAACAGGGACTTCAGTGGCTGTGCCTGGAAAGGCATACAAACTTCACAGAATTAGCCGAAGAAAGTCACTAAACAAGTAAACAGTAATAAGAAACAATAATTACAACTTGCTGTGGAGGGGCATAGTCAGATTTTAGGGTTGCTACCTAAATGTCCAATTTTCAAGAAAACAGTATAAGTCTAGGAAATAAAAAAGGACAACTTACCAGACAAAGACTTCAAGCTGGCTATTATAAATATACTGAAAAAAAAACTAAGGAAATCATATTTGAAGAATTAAAAGAAAATATAAAAACAGTATCTCACCAAAGAAAGACTAACAATAAGAAAATAGAAATTATGACGTAAAACAACTAAATAGAAATTCTGAAACTAGATAGAACTATGTAAAAATTCAAAGGTGCAATCTTAAACAAAAAAGTTCCCTAAAGGGCAGAGTTGGCAGAAGAAAGAAGGCTTGAACCTGGAGATATGTCAACGGAAATAATCCCATCTAAGAAACAGACAGAAAAGGGAGTGGTCAGAAAATGGTGATGTCTGCACAACTCTGACAGTGCTCTGTTAGTTTCCATCACTATGAAAAAGTACCTGAGAGACCAATTTAAAAAGAAAAAGTTTACTTTGGCTCATGGTTTCTGAGGGTTTGGTCCAGGGTTAGTTGGCTGCATGCTTTAGGCCTATAATGAGGCAGCACATCCTGGTGAAAGCGCATAGCAGAGAAAATTGCTTACCTTGTGGCAGATGGAAAGCAGAGAAAGGAAAGGATTGGCATCCTAATACTCTCCTTAAAGTTATCCCCAACCAATGACCTAATTGCCTTCCACCAGGCCCTGCCTTTAAAGGTTTTTCCGCCCCCTACAGCACCTCCATGGGCTAGGGGCAAAGCCTTTACCACATGGACCCTAGGAGATGGCCAAGACCCAAACTATAGCAGTGCAGAAGCCACTAGGTTGCACACTTTGACAGGGTGACACTTACGGTATGTGGACTATCTCAATAAATTGGGTATCTGGTAGTTTCCCAGTTTAGAAAAGGCTCTGAAAGTCAGGGGTCAGACAGACAAGGCTTAACAGGGAGAGCACCCTTCTTCTTCAACCTCACTGTACAGTTAAGGAAACTGAGGCTCTGATGGGTGAAACAAACTTCATAGTGCTTGTGACGTATGAGACATAACTCTCTTTGTCTCTTTACAATTAAAGTGGCCAGTAAGTCCAGTTTGCCTGAAGCCGTCCCTGCTGAAAGTCCTGCATCCTCATAAGCCCTAATCCTGGGCACACCAGCATAGTTCATCACTCGGTGTGCTGCTCAAATTGGGACCAGTCTTCCTCCCAGCAGCCTTGAGTTGCCAAGACTCACACACAAATGAGAAATGTGGAGCTCTGCAGAGCTCCTTGGCCTTACTGAATTCACCATTCTGAACTTGAGCAGCTGGTGTGTTGCTTTAAGGTATTTTCTATTCAACCTATTGGAATGAAGGATCTTTCCTTCTAATGAAATCTGCGTTTCATCCCCAAGGTGAAACCTGGTGTCCTTGGCTTTTCTGAAAAGTGAAAAGTGGTTTCCTTTGTATACTAAATGCTAAGAATATAGCAAAAACAGAGGTTGCTGTTAATTGATTGCAGATATGAAAAAGCAGATTATAACCCCTCAGAGATACACACAGAGAAGAGAGAGAAAACACATCCATTCCTCCTGCAACTTGAAGCCATGAAAGGAAAACTCACTGGGGAAAAGGCATTTGAATTCTTTTTTGCAACCAGCAGACCTCAAAGGAAAGATCAAATCCAGAGAAACCAGGGGTCCTTGAGTGCGTGCGTGGTGTAAGCTTCTCATGGTGGAGGGTGCACTGTCTGAGCCAGAGTCCACAGGCAGTGCCACTTCTCATGTGGGCCTCTGGGCCTCATCTCTGGCCTAACAAGAAGTCACAGCTCTGCTTCCTCCCTTTTAGCTGGGAGCTGCAGGGGATGGGGAGGCAGGCAGAGAGGAGGCGGAGGGGCCCAGTTCCTCCAGTACCCAGGAAGTGTCCCTGGGTGCCCCTGTGACTGTCGGGTGGTGGAGGAGGAGGCCCATGCTGAGGTACCTCGCAGAAACACACACAAACTCCCTCTGCCCCTGCCCCCTCTTCCTGCTGTGTAGCCCCTGTCTGCTAGGCTCCTGCCTGGCCCCCACATTTCCCATTTACCTATGATGGTGCCTGCCTGCCCCTCCCCTCCACTCCTTTCCGCCCTCCTCGTGCACCAGGCACCCAGGTCACTTCTGCCCAGCACAGGCTCTTCCTGCCTGAGGACTACCCATGTGCCAAGCCACACTTGATGTCCACCTGCTCTAGGGTACATCCGCCCAGCAGAGGAGCCTTCCCCTCCTCTATACTCCTGGGGCACTCTCTTTGCACCTCCGAACCTCTGGAACACCCCCTGCCTCTCACAGCAGGTATTATGACCTGGAAGTGCTGTCTCCCCCAGAGAAGTCTGACTTCTGGGTGAGCAGAGGACCTCTTCTGGCCTGCCCTGGAGCTACGCACCCTGCTCCAACAAAATCCTGAGGCCTCTGTTGCTCCCTCTGTGTGACTCCTTTAGGCTGGCACAGCCTCAGTGTGTGGCCTGACTTCTCCCTAGACCACAGACTCCCTGAGTACAGCATGAGCTTTCTTGCCCCATCGTCATCTCCAGCACCCAGCAAAGACACATGAGGCCCGTGCAGGCCACGCTGCAGTTGTTCTGCTGCCAGCCCCTCGAGGCCAGGGTAATCTCTGTGTCTGTTTCCGTCCTGTCTGGCATGGCACACAGCCCCCTTGCCATCGCAGGAACGAGGTTAGTCCAGGGCAGTTGAAGAGTTAAAATCATACTTGCAGAGAAATCTCAGGACTGGCAAAGGCTGAACTATCCAGGAACACAGATGGCCCCTGTGGCAAAGGAAGGAAAGTGTCAAAGCCTGCAGGGTCTTCACAGCCTTTGCCAGGACACCATGGAAGTCACTTCCACTCATAACTTACTGGCCAAAGCAAGTCACGTGGCAGCCTGGCTTCAAGAGGGAGGCCAGGGATTTTGGTGAGTGATACACTCATCCTACAGGGCAGTCGTTCTCAAATTGTAACACAGAGATCATTATAAAATGCTAATTCAGCTCAGGAGGTCTAGGAAACAGCTCAGATTCTGCATTATGAACAAGCTGAGACCACCGTCTCTACTCTGAGGGGTGAGGGTAGCACTTTGGAGCTTTATTGGTCAAGTGAACAAGAGGAACTCATACTTTCCCCCTTCTCCACAGAGACAAAACTCAGCCAGCAGCTCTACCATTTTGCATTGCAAACCAAGCAGACTCTCCTCTCGGGTCGGAAGACACTGATTTACCTCTGAGGGTGCAAGGGACACAGAGGAATAGATGATGAAAGCCATTAACTGCTTGGCAGAACTGCAGCGTGGGAAGGACACAGCCCTGGAATGCCACAGCCTTCTAAGAAGCTAGGTCTTCTGTCTAGAGGCCATCATTTGCATAAGCAGCTCTTTTAAATGGACCACATTAGGCCTAATTGTGTCACCTCTTTTCTCCTTTCTTCCCTTCCATTCCCAAGGTTGGGAAGGGTCAATGCTGCTGTGCCTGCGCCTTGTAAGGGCACCGTCCCTCTGAGCACTCTTCTGTCATTATCACACTGGTGGAGGGAACTTTTGATGCCGGAAATTGTGCTCCTTGCATGTCCCAGTGCTGATGGATGGGCTGACTCATGAGGGACAATTCCGTTCTTCCAGAGCCAGGAGCTCCTGGGGCTCTAGGGTCCTCCCTGAGGTCACAGAACTGGGCCCCGACTCCTGCTGAACCTGCTTCACGCTATACTGGACTAAATGCACCTCTGCTCGGCTTGGAAGAGACGACAGTTTTCTTCCTAGCAGTTTTATGGAAAAACCATGACAATTATTTTATACCCTTTCCCAGAAATTTTGATGGATGGCGATCTGGTCAGCTGGAAATTGCCCATGGAGAGCCAATACTGATGTTGACTGTGCTTATAAGCCTGCACGGTGTGTGTGCATGTGTGTGTGTGTATTCCCACATGAGAGTGCACAAGTCAGAAGCACGGTATGGGATTTGATAGAAGTGGGTCTCGAAGAACTGAAGTGGTCTGCACTCATAGGGAAAGGTCTGGAACAACCAAAAGACGTGCCTATTATAAGCTCCTACCACCAGGGGGCAGACTGGGGAACAGCAGCTGCACCTCTTCCTCCTGCGCCACCTTTGCCTCCGGAGAGGACCTGGAGTTTCAGGCTGGGCTCTTAAGAGTCAAACCTCAATATCCCATGGACCCAGTATCCTAACCTGGGCTTCTGTTCTTGAAATGAGTTTCATACCATTAGAATGTTTTAAAAATAATCATAAAATAAAACCAAATACACATATGCATTTTACAAATAATGACACATGAACCCAACACTTAAGCCTGAGTTCTTCTGGTGGGTGGAGAAGGAGAGTTCACTTGCTCTGACTTCTCAGCTTGCATAACAGGAGCCTGGCCTGGTTAGAACAGCAGTTTCTCTCTCTCTCTTTCTGGGGACTCTCCCTGTGACAAGCACAGCCCTTTATTGTTGCTCCAAGGGCCTTTACACTGTGATGAAAATTAGGGTCACCTGTCTTGAGAAGGCTTCCCTCTGATGGCATGAGCCTGCAGTTTCCCCCACCAGAGAGGTGGCTGCAGCGGACAGATGAGGGGCTGCTCTGGACTCGGCAGTCCTGTCTAAAGGCTCTGAACTGGGGGTTGTGGTTGGACTCCAGAGGGTCACAGAATCCTTGGGAATTATAAGTAGATACTGGGTGGCGAGTTTCTGTGGGAAGAGCATCCCTAATGTTCCCTGGGTTCTCATCGAAACCTTTGATCACTCCCTCCCCGATGTTAAGAACTACTAGCTTGTTTTCTTCCTTATGATACAGTTGCTAAGGAGTGAGGCCGTGTGTGTAGATCAACATAGTGAGGGCCACTGTGTGTCACCTGACAGGTGCCGCTGTGCACGTCCATGTGGTACACACCCCTCCCGTCCCACAGGCATGCACACGTGCCCTGCAGCACTGTGACGGCAGTGACATGGGAGCAAGAGGACGGGCTGCCAGCAGCTCCTCCTCCAGCCCCCCTGGGAAGCCACTGCCTTCTGACATGTGCGCGTGACACTCAGGAAGTTTGTGGGATGCACTGTTTGGGCCTGTGGCCCTCTGAGGGGGCAGGAGCCAGGCAGTCCAGCTCTCCTGCTCCCTGGCAACCTTGGGCAAGCTCTCTGCTGGCCTTGAGTCTCTTCCTTCCTTGCTTTCTCTCTTTCATCTTCTTTCTTTCTTTTGTAGTGCTGAGATTGAACACAGGGCCTTTGCATTGAGCTACATCCCCAGCCCTTTTTTACTTTTCTATTTGGAGACAGATTCTTGCTAAGTTGCCCCCGTTGGTCTTGAATTCTCCAGCCTCGGCCTCTCAGAGTGCTGGGGTTATAGGGAAGTGCTTCATGTTCAGTCCTAATGACAGTGTCCTTGGTCTGTGGCATCAGCTGAGAGGGGAAGAGAAATAATATGAAGAAATAATAAACCTTTGGGGGCTCTGCCTCAGCCTCGTGGAGGCCCTCTTCTCCCTGCCCCGCAGAGATCGGCTACTCGGCTGCAGAAGTGGGGGCTGTGTGGAAGTGGAGGTGGCCCCGAGGAGGGAGGGCCTAGGAAGCGGGGGTGATGTGGGACTGGAGCCAGTGCCAGGTGAATGCTTCCTGCGCTTCCTCTGGTAGCGCCGTGGCGAGCTCATTCTGTGCCCACTGACGGAGGGACGCAGCGTCCAGGAAGAGAATGAGGCAGGGAAGGCACAGAAGGCTTCCGGGGCCATGGGGGAAAGGACGAGGTTAGTCTATGAGAGGGCATGATGGCTGCTTCTAGAAATGTGGCAGGCTTCACTTATTTACCTCTCAAAATGTCAACAAGACACACACGCACGCACACACTTACAGCACAGTGTCACACGCGTGTAGCTTCACTTGAGCTAATCCTCTTTTGGATTAGCTCAACGGGGCACAGCATGGGAGGGGTCCAGACCGCGTCCTCCTAGGGACCTGGTGCAGGACCAGGAGCCCCAGGAAGGGCTCAGCGTGGGGGATCCAGCACGGGCCGTCTTCCCACTAGAAGAGTCCCCAGCCTGGAGGTGGCCCTGTAGGACTCCGGCTGGTGGCACATTGTCCTTTGCAGCCCCTGTGCTTGCTCTGTCTGGTTCCTCACCGTCGGAGGCTTTGATGAGTGACGTGACTGCCATCTGGTGGCTGAGGGTGGTACTGCCCAATCCTCACCAGCTGACCTCGGCACTGTTGCCTTAGGGCTGGCCAGACCCCTGGGACCGCTCCCTGCAGCCTCCGTATTCAGATGCCTGTGAAGGAGGGAGTCGAGGGTCAGGGATGAGGAGGGGCCCCGGGGCTGCCAGTCTTTAGGAGGAACAGACCTGGAGGAGACTTGGGCGGCCACCTGGGGCATCCTGGCACCCAGGGCGAAGGAGACTGAGAACCCCTACACACAAGGGTCACAGTGGAGAAGCATTTGCAATCAAGGGACAGGTGTCATTGTCCCTTGAAGCCTGGGCCAGCGGGCTCAGGGTAAGCAACGCACGCCTGCCTTTTAGGCTTCCTAAAGCCAGAGCCCTCCAGATCCAGCCTTTCTTCTCC
>PVJX010002183.1:51361-136263 GCA_004027295.1 Dolichotis patagonum | reverse complement strand
ATAGGGTCCATTGAGCTGCTCTATATAGGGAGGCAGTGGGACCCAAAACAAGCAGTGCACCCCATGGGAGTGAAAGGGGAGGAATTGTCTAAAAAAGGGAGGCAGAGGATATTGTTAATGGGGTAACAAGATTTAGAATTTACATTATTCTCACCACTCTGCTTGGATGAATTATGTGCTGTTCCAGTTTGTCTACTTATGCTAGACTTGAGGACATGGTCAGCTGTCCCAAAAATAAGAGGACATATTATGGTAATCATCCCTAATTTCCTATCAACTTAATGTGAAGCCCTTTATAACTTATACTATCTTATTATGACTGATCTTATTTGAATCTGGTTTGTTAGATTGCTACACTGTATTGACTGATATTTTTTAAATCTGTTATGATTGATAGCATCAAGTCTAAAAGTATAGGCAACTACACTGAAGATGACAAGATTCACTAAGATACCCATTCTGGTTTGATTATTACTTGCTTTTGAAGTCTTATAATGTCTCTAATGCTTCATTTTTATTAATGTTGTTATACACTGCTGAGACATCATGGTAACCATTGTAGATCACCTTGTATTGCAGTTTTGTGACTTTTCTGCCTCATGCTTTTCTAGGAATTGTTATGTTTTATCTTGCTTTGTTTTGTTTTTCCCTCTCATACAGAAAGGATAGATATACATTTAGAGACTCATGCATATGTAGAGCTTATAAACAGTTTACAAGAACCAACTATATAACACATGTTGAAATGAACAACTACTTTGAAGAAAAAGAGACACTACAATACCCAGTGCTGATTCCATAATGTCATGAAGTGAAGTCCAGCAAAACTATCACTTTTTGTTCAAAGTGATCTTAGCTTGCTTTGCCTTGTTTAAGTTCAACACATATGAAGGTATGGACAGCTGTTTTGAGGAGAATGAGAGACACTATGACAGCCATTCTTGGCTTCCCTAATGTCTGGTCTTGAAGACCTGAAATGCCCTCCTTGTCCTGCTCAGATCAATCCCATACTATGTTGTTTCATGTGAACTCCCTGTATGTGACAATATGGACAACAATTTGGAAGAAAACAAGAGTCAATATGATAGACAGTGAATATCTCTGATTGTCTAGTTTTGAAATTTATGTCTCTTACATTGCTTCCTTGTGATCCTCTTTGTTCTGTTTTGGTGTTTAATTTTATCCTTTTGATATAATGGCATGTATATTTGAGTGGGTAAGATGGATGACCATATTGCTGTTTTTGTCAGATCGTGGAGCAGAACTGTTAACAGTGTCACTGTTTGAATGTCTACTTTACATGTTTTAACTTCGTAATTTGAACAACTATTTCCAAGAAGTCAGTATGTAATTTGTCAAGTAATAATTTCTTAGGATTTTTGTTGTTGTTCTTTTCCTTTTTTCCTTGGAAATCTGTATTGTTGCTACCCTTATTCTGTTTTGTTTTGTTTTGTTTTGTTTTTTCTCCTGAAATAAAATTAAAAAAAAATCATAGCTGTTCACTCTTGCTAGCCTTCATCTTTTGTCAAGAACTATTGAATTGTTATTTAATCATTTAATTTACTTAATATATTAGACCACTCTAGGAATCTCATGTAAATAAAGCTGCATAATAGTTTTCCTTTTGTCACTAAATTATTTTGCCTAAAATAAGATTCATCTATGTTGTATCACATCAGAAAATATGTAGAAAAAGAACATTCATTTATCTTTTCATCGATTGATAGACATGGGTTGCTTCCAACTCCTGGCTATTTTGAGTAGTGCTATTATGAACTGAAATACATCTTCAAGATACTGCTTTTATGTCTTTTGAACATATACCCAGAAATAAGATTTCTGGATAAAATGTAGATTATATTTGTGAGATTTTAAGGGACTGGTTTACCATTTTTCATAGAAACTTCATTATTTTTCATTCCACCAGTGTTACAATGTTCTGCTTTCTTTGTATCTTAACATTTTGTTATTTTCTATATTGTTAAATTAGCCAATATGAACTTATATCTTGTAATTTTAATTTCCCTAATTTTGGCGGTGCTTAGCATCTTTTCACGTACTTGACAGAGATTCATATATCTCCTGCAGAAATGACTATTCAAGTCCTTTGCCCATTTTCAATTACACTTTGTTGTTTTTATTGCATTTAGGAGTTGTCTGTACATTCTGGATATTAGCCTTTAATCAGATATATGATTTGTAAGCATTTCTTCCTTTTAGAGATTACATTTTCATTCAGTTTATAGTGTCCTTTAAGGTACAAAAGTTAATGTTTATAGGTCCATCTTATCTTTTAATTTGACTTTATTTATTTATTTATTTATTTATTTATTTATTGGTACCAGGAATTGAATTCACAACCGTGCATTTGCCAGGCAGATGCTGTGCAGCTGAGCCATATCATTAACCCCTAAATTATCTTTTTATTGTTGCTGCTTATGCTTTTAGGATCATATCTAAGACATCATTGCTAAATCCAGTATTGTGAAGTTATTTGCCTGTCTTTTTTTCTAAGATGTTTGTGATTTCTATGCTTAAGTTTAGGCTTTTGATTTATTTATTTTTTTGTATATGGTATAAGGTAATGCTCAACCTTATTTTAGTTTATCCAGTAATGTAGATATTCAATTTTCCCAGAAGCACTTGTTGAAAAAACACTGTCATCTCCTACTGAATGGATTTTGAAACTGTCAAAAATAATTTAATAGCATATTGGAAAAACTTTATAAATACAGTACCTTACTGAAGAGGAAAGTAAATAATTTTGCTGCTATGAAAAATGTTGCTTTTTTCACACTTAAAATTTGTTAGTATGTTTTCATAAGAGGAGCAGCACAATGAATATAGTTATTGCCTATGAAGACTGTCACACACAGTTACATTACGAAAAATATAGCAATCTACCTGCGACTTCTCTCTACAAATCGAGCTCTTTGCAATAATAGTTTAAAAATAGATTCAGTTTAAGCAGCATCCTTACTTATTCACTCTACTTGTAAATATGTACTTAGTTTTCAAGTATTATTCTGTAAAAGTGATTTTTTGGGGGACATTTTTATATATTAAAATTTTTATATATTAAACTTCTAAATCTGAGAAAAATCCAGGAGAAAAATTCATGGCTATTTAGAGCTCATTTCTTTTATAACCAAGCATTCTTGTCTTTTTAAGAATGCAGGAAAATATTGATTTGCTAAGAAGAAGCATAGGGTAGGAAATGATTTTGAAATATTAAAGAACAAAGAACCCTTGACAGAACCACTAATTGGGAGAACTAGACAAAAGTTTGAGGCCTGCCTGTACTATATAGTGACTTCAAGACTACTACATAGTGAAACTTTGTCTCAGGAAAAAAATAAAGCATTTCTTTATATTGGCAAAAATTATTAGAGTAGCTATTCATTCTGTTGTCTTTAGTTGGCTTTAGTGAAGTCTTTCCCAAACAACAATCTAGAAATCTTTAGAAAACTGGAGGAAGGGGATTTTCCTTCATAGCATGAAAGAAGTTCTGTTCATCACAGAAATTCTTATTACATTTCCAGTTTGGTTCCTCAGAAGAAATGCTCATATAACTTCTGTGGTCTGTTGTGTTTGACGATTGTCTGAGACATGGCCCAAGGTTCCCCTCCTTGTCTGTGTTAGTCAGCTTTCCATAAGTGTGACAAAATACATGAGGCAGTCAACTTCAAGAAAACAAAATATTATTTTGGCTAACAGTTTCAAGATTTTCCTTCATGATTTGTGGCCCAGTTGCTTTGGGGCTTAACATGAAGCAGCCAATCACAGCAGAAGCACATGAGGGAAGAAAGCTGATCACTGCATGGAGAATGGGAAGGAGAGAGAGATGAAATGGGGGAATCAGAGGGTCTAGGAACAGAAAAGAGTCCTTCAAAGGCATACACTCAGGAGCCTACTTCTTCCAGCCAGGTCTCACCTCTACAGTTTTCACCACCTCTCAGTAGAGCCATCAGCCTGGGACTAAGCCCTCTAATCATGAGCCTGTGTGGATTCCAGGTCCAACCTAAAACATCATCCCAGACTAAACCTGGATCCAGAGGGATTTCTAGGCTCTCTAGGCTCATACTATTGGTCACATTTAATCTGGATGGTTTGAATCCAATAGGCAATGTTACAAATTCTTTTCAAAAATTTCAATCTGAACAGATGCCCCATTTTTAGTAGGATGCTGTTCCCAAATGGGGAATAATTTCCACAGTCATTTTTGATACGGTTTAGGTGATCTCAAGTGTGGTGGCACATGTTCTGCATTTTGTGGAGCAACTGACAAGTGAAGTGTAGAACCCTCTGCTCTTCCAGGGGAAGCTCCCCTGGCTATATCAGGTCTCTGACCACCTGGTCTCTCTTCTGTAGCTTCTCCTTCGATTCTTTTCCTTGTCTCCTCATGTTGCTTCTTTCTCTCCAGATGGTCCCACACATCCCATGGGAAACGCTCCTCTTGTTCTTGCCAGCTCTTTTCTACTTCAGGAGTGCAAGTTTATTCATCAGTCTTTTTGTCTCTGGATGTGTACCATCTTCTCCTGCTCTGAGTTTCTCTCTGTGCTTGTCACATCCGCTGCCCTTTCTGCTTGCTCAGCTTCCAGCCACCGGGATGCTGCTTCACTGTGAGCTCCCCCTTCTTCTGTAACTTTTAGAGCCAATTCCTCCCTCTTAAGTTTCCACCTCATCTCTGTTTTGGCTCTTCCCTTTCTTCCTCACTCTCTGCTCCAGCCCAGGCATTTCTCCTCAGTTAGCTGTCTTGTGCTCTCTTCCCTTTTGGTGGAGCTTGGAGAAGCCTTAGGAGAAGCACTGGAAGTCAAGGGGAGTGATGAGGCTGAGTGTGCACAGCAGTACTGGTTCTGGTGACAGGAAAGCAGCCTCATCTCTGGGCAGCTCTGTTATCCAAGATCCGTGGGGAGAAGATTTTTAGAATATCAGTGGTCAGTGCTATGTATTTGCATACCAGTGGCTCGGTCACTTGGGATCTTTACTGGTAATGATTCTAAGTTATGGCTTCTTTTCTCCCATGAACCAGTCATGGCTGAGAGGATCTCTCTTAGTGTTTAGTTTATGTACCCACTTTAAGCAGACAAGTACAATTGTCTGATGTATGGTACCCGTGCAGTGATCACGAGAATGAAATCATTCTGGTTGAAAACAAAGAAAATTTGATTTTTAATTAACTAGGATTGCAATCAGGGAAAGCATTGATGCAAACAATCATGAAAATGTGCTCCCAGGTTTCACAAAATGATGGAAATATTCAAAATTTAAAAATGCAAGAGAGTGGTGATTACATGGTTTGCTTGTTGGGAACTGTAATTGGTACTGACAACAGTCAAGCTGTTTTGTGAAAAAAAGGATTGGGTTGTTGTCTAAATCTCTAAATAATAGTAAAAAAAATCCAGAAGATTTGCAAATGATTAACAAAAGTCAAGAGGATTATAGTTTGACCAAGTTCAGAAGTCAGTGAGCATACAGGTGTGTATGGGCAGACAGACTAGTTTACAGATTAATCTGAAGCTATACTAGAACTTGATTTAATAATGGTCTCCCAGTTCCATTTTGAATTCTCCAAACCAATGGAACTATATTTTTTTCTGGAAACTTCCCCTTTTTGATAAAAATCTTTCCTTAGGAAGGCACTGATAGGTTACCTAAGAATTAAAACTCCTACATTGTTGGAATAGATCTTTTTTAGGAAATCATGTCTTTTATGGTGGAGATGGATTTGTCCTAGCATGGCATGCCCTTCACTGGGAAGTGTTTACTAGCAGTGAAGACAGAGAAAATTTGGGTGTTTTAGACCACATTTGATTAACAGCAACAAATATTTGCCCCAATTTTAAAGGCACAAAACACAAGAAATTAAAGAACATTTGTTTTCTAGCCCAATTAGCTTAAACTAAAAAATCTAAAAATTTCATACTAATAGATCAGTGCTTCAGGAAATTTATGCCATTGTAAAACAAGTTATTGAATTCCAAGTGTACTTCAATGTACCTTTGGTTTAGATAAGCAACCACTAAAGAAATGTAAATTTTTGCCTAGTTGATAATATGTAACATCCTCATAAAATCCACTCCTTTTCAGTTAAGTCTTTTTGTAAGTCCCACAAACCTTCCCAAACTTGTCCAAATCCTAAATTTTGTCCTATACCTTTCTCCTTTCTTTT
This sequence comes from Dolichotis patagonum, assembly GCA_004027295.1. Taxonomy (NCBI): domain Eukaryota; kingdom Metazoa; phylum Chordata; class Mammalia; order Rodentia; family Caviidae; genus Dolichotis; species Dolichotis patagonum. The sequence continues at coordinate 130,091 of PVJX010002183.1, read as the reverse complement.
TATCAACCTGTCACTTAATTTAGGAAAAGAACTTACTTGCTTTTTCTCTCGACAAAAACATATTCTGATAATCTGTAACACCCTTTGTTAAACACTTTTTTCCTTACATAGAGAGGTTTTTCTTATCTTTATCTTTAGTTAAGAATTACAAATAATTTATCTTTAGCAATTGTAGCCCAGTGTTCATTGAACTCAAATATTCACACAATTGTAGAAGTCTTACAAACATGTATATGTACATTCTCCACAATTTTAATATGAGGAATCAGACCAAATTTTACATATATATATATAAATATATATATATAAATATAAATACATATATATATATATATATATAATTATTGGTTTACAAATGCTTTTGTTTGTGAGCAATTTGTTTTCCAAACAAAAGGGTTTGGCAAAATTTTGTTTATGCTTGCAAACTCTACATTGAGTAACAAAAATGACAATGGCCATCTTTCCTGCACAAACACAAACATGTTCATCTTTTCCAAAATTGTGGAACAAATTATTTTCATGAACTAAGAAATATAAATACAAATGACATAAATATAAATACAAACATATCCTCAGGTAGATAAAAAATAGTTTGTAGTCTCTGAGGTCAACAAGAAGTCTGGTGGGGCCATGGCTTGGTGAATATTTTCTAGATGTTGGGCAAGACTTTTAAAATTTTTGTAGTTCTTTTGAGACATTGGGATACACAAATGGCAAACAACTCAAGTAAGGTAGAAACAGAAGAGGCACTTATAACTGGAAAAAGAATAATTGTAAGCCCTGACCAGGAGGCACCCTGGTTTGAGGGATTTAGAAAGTTGATAGTCCATGTTGACAAGAGCATGGTTTTACAGTGGCCCAGTTTAGTTAGTGCTGCGTGACAAGTGTGGCAAGCTTTTCATCTCATGCACTTAAAAAGCTAACATTAAAAAGAGATCATTTTGAAATTTATATCTTCTATACCAGAGTTCTTTAAAAGTTTTTTTGTAAAAACTGTCAAAATCATCCAAAACTGATTTGATTATTTTAATGAGGATATTGTTGAATCTTTCTCCATTCAAAAATTTGGGGAAATGACTTGAGGATTAGCCTGATGAAGGACATGAGACAAGCTTTGTGGCCTTCCCTGGTCCTTGACCTGTTTTTTCATTGGAATTTTCCATAGGATTTATTCACTCAACTTAGCGATAACTCACTAAAACTTTTTCATCTCCAACAAGTATGTCTACAAATGGGTAAAGATCAGAGCAACTTCATAAATTCTAATAACTAAGCTAAGTCCCTTGGCAAGCTCTATGGGGCTGCTGACAGCACTAGGGAATTCATTAACAATGTCTTTTAACTCAGCTATACTTCAGGGGCATATGTGATTTAGGGAGCTCCCTGGCCTATGAGTTTACTCTACAAATGTAGTGGGACACTGCGTTTAGTACTGGATGTATTATTGGCAAGGGTAGATGGTTAAGGTCAAGAGTAATCACTGGATTATCAGCAAAGGGTGTGGGAGAAGGCTTTTAGGAAAGTAAGCATGTCAGAATCGGGGAATAAGGAAAAAGTGGCCACGGAGGGATCCAAAATGGAGCGGAGGGAAGTGAGGAGACAGGCAAAGCAGAGCAGAAGGCACTGATAAAGAAGCCACTTTAGGACACTGAAGGTTTTTTGTTTGTTTGTTTAGAGAATGTGTCTACTAATCTCAGATTTGCTGCTTGGAGGGAAGTGATATAGAACTGCACTGAGAAGCTTCTCAGTATTATCAAAAAATCTCCTATTCCTATCTGGTTCTAAAGCCAGCCTTTTCTTCTTATGCATGCGCATAAACTAATATGATAAAAGAGAAGTAAAAAGGATCAAGATGAGATATGAACACATTCTACTTTCTCAGGGTGAATGTAACTATTATGTACCACAAAGATATGCTAATAATTTTTTTTTAAATTTCATCATTTGGCCTATAAATTTTTATGTCTTCCTAGAAGTGGATGGAACAAGTAAATTCTTTATTTCATTAGAGTGAATGCACTCATAAAAAATCTATTTTGTCAAGAAAAGTCCAATTATAAAACTCAAAATGTCCACCAGATGTCACTGTGAACTTGGCTATATAGCATAAAACTAGCATACCAGAAGAGAACAGAAACCTGAGACACCAAATCTTTGCTTATTGGAAAAGATAGCATTGTAAATAGAAACTGGAAACTTCTACTTAGTGATAAAGGTGGGATTAAACTAAAACCCAAATCTTTGGCCTAAGGGCAGACTGAAAGCAACAACTATAACAAGAAGCACTGGAATAGAGGTATCAGACCTTGAGCAAGACCAAGCCAAAAGGTTGCATCCAGGATGACAGCTCCTCAGTAGCAGCATACCAAGGAGGTGGAGGGAGGGCCACAGTAATCCAGGCCAGTGCAGAACACAAAGCTCCAGGGAAATGTTGGCGGCCTAGGGAAGGATGTTTTGGAGCATGCCAACTTACAGTAGGAATTTTGACCAAGAATATAATCAACTTAATCAAAAATAAAAATAAAAAGACATTAATTTGATGGGCTAATTAGGACTGCCATCAGAGAAATGCAAATGTAAATATTCTTGAAAATATGAGCTGAGGTATTCCCAAATAGTAGTCATATTTAAATTTTAAAATTTCAGTGTTTGTGGTGGTTGTATCATTTGCTTGTCAATGAATTGGTACTGACAAGGGTCAGGGTGCTTTACAAAAAAGACTGAGTGTTGACTCATCCTCTAGCTAATTTAGGGGTAGGAGGTGGTTTTACAAATGGTTAACAAAGGCTAGAGAATTGCAGTTTGGCCCAGTCCATAAGTCAATAAGCACCCAGGTATATAATCCTAGGGACGCCTGTTCAAAGATTGAGCTGATGTGTCTGAAGCTTGATTTAACAAAGGCTTTGCAAATCCATTTTAGAAATCTGAAACCAATGCTACTCCATTTTTATTTTTATCATTAAAGCATGGGACTACATGGAGGGAACGTAACTATTGGATCCAGATTTGCAGTGGCATTGGTGCCTAGGCTGATAGCTTCGCATCGCCATGTAGTTAACCGTGTGCAAGGTGTGATTACTTATGAATCAATCAGGGAACTCAGAGATCAAATCAAGACTATGTGTGGAATTACAGTTTCCAGAATCCAGGGCATGCGCTAGTTGTATATGGCAGCTCACCTGGTGACATAGCAGACATGCTTTAATGATAAAAATCAAGACCGAGTAGCATTGGTTTAAGATAATTGAAATGGAATTGCAAAGTCATTGTTAAATCAGGCTTCAGATATATAGATCTTCAGCTCAATCTTTGAACAGGCCTCCCAGTGAATATATACCTGGGTGCATGTTGACTGGTATGTGTGATAATTTACCATGGTGATAACACTAACGTTTTAGGCGTGGGTGTGCAGATGAGCACAGTGAAGTCTTAGAGAGTAGGCGCGCACACAGCTATAGAACTGCAGATGAGGACTGGCTCCCAATGGATGCTGCAGTGTTGTTTTGGAGGAAGAGCCTTTGCAGAGAGACTTTGAATTCAGGGGTTGTATATGATCTAACTTGTTTTGGCACTGGCTTTAATGTTTCCAGTACAGGTGCATGGAGCACAGGCTTCTGGGATCAGAGTGAAAGCTAGAACTCTGTGGTGGCAGAACTTATATCTGGAGTATGGGACGTTACCTTGGCTACAGGATTTGGGCTACAAATTAGGTCACTACGGTCATGGGTTCTGTGTGAGAAATGTGGTATGTGTACAGCTGCCTGGAAGCTGGGGTGCAGAGTATAGAAGTGCTCAGAGAAAGAGCAGTGCTGGAGTCTTGCACAGGAGCTAGGTTTCTATGGTGACTGAGCTTGTGGATCATTAGTATATGTACAGAGACCTTGGCTCTGAGGCCCAGCGATAAAGGAGATAGATGGCTATGGCAATGTGCCTGGTGTCTGATGCACGGGAAGACAGTACAGCTATTCAGCTGGAGATTGGAGTGAACAGTGTGTGGGAAGCAGGGGCTTTTGGGTAAGGACCATGTACACGTTTGGGAGATGTGGTAGGTTTGAACTGGCAGTGTAAACTATGACCACTTCTTCACGGTGGCTTTTCACCTCTTCACCTCTGGGATTCTGTAGCAGTTGGCTGTTTTAGTGAAAAAGACAGTGCTTTTTCCAGCACAACAGGGCCCCTGGAGACTATGGAGGCTAATACTAATAGCCTCCAACTTTCTTCTTATTCCAGGCCACTTCCAAGTAAATTGATCCTAACAGTGATAATATTCTGTGCAGATACTATCAACCCTTTTTGTCCACTCTGTTGTCACACATTCTAGAATCTTCAGTGAGCCCTCCCGAGATTATTTTTGTTGATGAAGCAGTCTCTATATATTTTCCCATTTCCTTTGGGGAGATAAAGTCTGCTAATTCCCACTCTCTCGAATTGCTGATGTAACTCCATTATAAATATCTTTCTACATGGGTGTTTAAGAACAGCAGTGTATGCATAAGGAGAATAATCTCCATATCCACTCACTGAAATAAGATTATGCTCCCTGTGCTGAGAAAGTAGCTCCCTTAAGGGTTTTGGTTACATATGTGTCTGAACACAACACTAATGGGCCTCACATCTATTTGCTGCATTATCACTGTTTTAATGCGGTCATTAAGACAGTGGTACTCTTACAGTTGGTACTCTTACAAAGATGTTTTTACATACGTATGTGAATGCTTTACTAAGAACATCACAGAATTTCCTACATTGATTCACTGAAATAAAACTTCTCTACATAGATCTGAGATAGCACTCAAAGAAATTTCTTTTATGCACACACATTTGAAAATGTCATCATATGCATTTAGTACAGACAACACAACCATTTACTGAAATAACACCGTGCTCCATTTAGCAAATGAGTATAACTTTTTGGAAATTCTTTAATGTATGTGCCTTTACCATTTCACTATGTATATTAGAGTTTTGTAAACATAACCATTCATTGTAATAGCACTATTTGTAATGCAGTATAAAAGTAGTCTTTTAAGAAAGATTAAAATTGATATCATTAAATGCTTCATTATGTGAATTCTAGTTTGGGCATTGTGTCTTGCCTCTGGAATACCATGTTCTTGATGCAGCTTATAAGCAACATGCTAAGAAATGCTTTTAAATATATGTCATTAAAAGCACTTTACTACATGCAGGAAATTGAGATTATCAAATCTATTCTTTGAGATAACATTATTCTTAATATGTTGTGATGTAGTATTACTAAACCATCTTGTACTGTATGTGTTTTTTAGCACTTCATTGTACATGTTACAGTATGAGATTGAAATTAAGCACATAAAGTGTACAAGTAACAGTATAAAAAGTGTTAAGTCTTCCTTACATATATTAGGCAGGGTTATTAAGGTTTCCTGACATGCGTATGACTGTGGTCACTACAACCATTTACTACAGAAACACTTTTTCTTTAAAAAGTATACAGAGAACATCCAAAGAAATGCTATAAAAAATTTCCTATTAACATTTTATTATTTTCATTAGATAGATAACATCCCTACTCTGAAATACATACTCAACATAGTGTATAAGGTACATATTAAGTACTTTATGATCTTTTTAAATTGACAAAAAAATGCTTACATATATCTATATCTATCAATTGATCTATCTAATATATTTATATCTTTATCGATTTGTTAGCTTTTTTTTTCTCTTTTGTTGTGAGAATCAAATTTAGGTCTTTGTTCTTGATAGATAATCAGTCTACCACTGAACCACATCCTTAGCCCATAATTATATATGGGAGGGAGAATGTGATATTTTGATACATGCATAAATTATGGAATATATTTTTTCTCTGTTTTATAAACTTACATAGTCAATGTATCTGACTTTATGTAGTACAACTAAGCCAACAAGTTTGAAGAAATTTGTTTAATATATATGTCTTTTAAAAACTGTATGCATTATAGCTGATTATCATATTCATTCATGGATAACACTATTCTCAAAATTGTGAAAAGGTAGCGCTATTAAAAACTTCTTTTATATATACCTCTTAGCACTTTACTGCATATACCACTGTGTAGTTACCAAATCCATTCTGTTTCCTAAATGTTGTTTTGATTAACACAGCTCTATAGTATATTTTGAACCTAAGCAGTTTACTACCATCTGCCTGCTTTGTGTTTAAGATTGCTTGCCTAGTTGGAGTCATTTGTGGTTCCATACAAATTTCAGGATGCATTTCTGATGTTTTCCTCTCTGGTGCTGCTCTCCTGCTCTGCTTCTGTGCTGTCATGATCCAAACATTGTTGTTCTGCTACATCCTTCCACCATATTGTTGCTGCCTTCGAGCCAACCAACCATGGACTGAAATCTCTGAAACTTGGCCAAATTAAATCTTTTTTCCTTTAAAGTTTCAGATGTTGGGTATTTTGTCCAGCAACAGGAAAGCAAATACATGCTGCTAAGTACAGATCATTCCAATTCTTCCATTTCACTTTGGATACCTATTTCTTTTTCTCACTTAATTGCTCTGACTTGGACTTCCAGCACACGTCTATGTTGATGAAAAGTTGCCATGATAGACATACTGGTCTTGTTTCTGGTAGTATAAGAAAAAAAATTGAACTTTTACCTGATGTGTGTATGTTAGATGTGACCTTGTGATATGTAAATTTTATTGTGATGACATACATTTCTTTCATACCCAAGTTTTCAGTTGTCATCATAAAATATGTTGAATTGTATCAGATATTTTTCTTCACTTATTGAAGTGGTTTTTAGTCCTTATTCTGTTAATAAGGTGTATCACATTTATTGAGTTTTATATATTGAACTACCTTTGCATCCCAGAGATAAATTGCATCATGACAAATGATCCTTTTAATGTGCTATTGAATTCAGCATGCTGGCATTTTGCAGAAGAGTTTTCATCAATGTTCATCAGGAATATTGGCCTGCAATTTTCATTTCTGGTTTTAGCATCCATGCACTACTGATCACATAAAGTGAGTTGGGTAGTATTCCTTCCTTTCAATTTTTTGAAGAGTCTGAGAATGATTGATGTTGTTCTTTAAATATTTAGTAGAATTCAATCTTGTAAGGTTGAATCAAAACATACCTCATAAATGATGCCTTCTACACCATGTTTTTCCAGTCAATTTAATATGTTCCCTAAACTGAAGTTTGACTATCTGTTTTCTCAGTGAACTTCAATGACATAGAATATCAATTGGTAAAAGTTCTTATGCCATCATTATTAAACCAAGAGACATAAAATTCAATGTGCAAAATAATATATATTTGTATATGAATTATTTTAAGTAAGTAGACAATTCAGCTACTTTTAAAGTATTCTACTTCTTGTCTCTGTAAAACATACACCCCATGTGCACAGAAACGTACTGTCCCTCCCCAAGGAGTTTGGAATAACTTGTCACATCTACTCAATGATCCTTATTTCTTAGAAGTTTATCTCTGTGACTCATCAACTAAAAACAGTGAATTAAATCTAAATATTCATTATGGGACATGATAGTGCTTAAGCTTAATTTAAGAGAAGGAAATTTATATTATACATTTAACTGAGGAGTCATAGTGTAAAACATATGCCTTGAAACAGGGTTTGATAAGTTATCAAAATACACAAGTGACAACAAAATATTGTTGCTCAAAGAGGTCAACAGTCTGAGGTCTGGGTGATAATTTTGTGAAAAACTAAATGGAAGGCTTATATACTTACATGTGTATATATAAGCTTTAATGTAGAAAAAGAGAGTTTTCTTTAATCACAAGAGTTATGAGTGTATACAAAGAAATGTATTACTGCTGTGATAGAGTCTTCTTAACAAAAACTTTCCAGCAGATGCTATATTTTATCTAGCCCTGAAAGAAAGGAAAAGTTCTCCTTTTTCAGGGAAGATAAGAGCACTTCAGACACTGAAAAATGGGTGAGCAGAAGCAGAGATGGAAGCAAACCTTAAGTGCATGATAGGAAGCATCTGAGAATGACTGTGAAGATATGTGGTCAGGTCATGAGGACCTGGAATACAAACAAGGATGTGTGACATTCTGTGTGCCAGGGTGAATTATTGGTGGTTATATTTCAAGAAAATATATTTTTAATAGCAGTCTTCAAACTTCAGTGACATGTAGAAGAAATATTACATTGAGAAACCATGTAAAATATTGGCAAGTAGAAGCTATTCCTACAGTTCAGGAAAAAAGGATACCTGAACTAATGCAGTAGCAATCCGAATGAAAAGTCAAATATACCATAACTGATTAGATAATAAGTTAATTTTACACAGTGTGCATATTTCTTATTTTTTCTTAGAAATTTGCAGTTATGTTATTTGAAAGGAAAAAATTGCTAAGAATTTACCATGTTGTAGACTATTGTAGTTTATAATCCTTAAAAGACATTTCATGTAATAGCACATGTTTCTTAACTGAGGAGACTAAGGCAGAGATGGTAAATAAGCAAGCTTTGATTAATGTTTCCATGAGCACTAAGTACACTACCTCTAATGGGCCTATATGTTCAGTGGTAGGAAACTGTTGTAAAATACCACAGAAGAAAGCATTTTTAAAGAGTTCATAAAGTGAAATGTTCAATTCTTGGGGAAAACATAGTGTAAACAAGATCATTTAAAAATATGTATGAGTTTAAATACCACATAGTTTCTTTTATTTAAGAAACTCAAAATATAAGCAAAAAACAAAATAAAAGATAATAAAAAGTAGTGATAATAGAATGTATTCAAATGGAAAGGGGAACAGAAGGTGGGGTGGAGGCACGAGAAGGAAAGTGGATGGGTAAAAAAATGAATCTATAGGCAAAATGGAAATAGAGCTTGTCATGGTTTATGTTGGTGGCCCCCAGGCCTCATGTATTTGTATTGTGCATTTGTGATTGGTCCATTGTCTAGTGCTTGGATTGGTGGTGTCAGTACTACACCCTCCTAGGGGGTGGAGCCAGGATGTGATGTAATGGCAGGAAGAAGGTGTGTCTCTCTATTGCCGGGTTTCCGCTTGCTGTTTGCAGCTGTTGTGAAGGCCCAGCCATGCTACCTTGCCTTGGAGCCAACTGAGTATAGACTGAAACCTCCAAAAACTGTAAGAAATAAACCTTTCCTTTCCCAACTTTGGGCATCAGGTATTTTGTCTTAGCAATGAGTAAAAAGTAACCAAGACAGAGCTTGAGATGTGTTACATAATCATTATGTACTGCAAACACGTACTAATTTTTTAAAAAACAAAAAGTGTGCAATGAAAGAGTTTCTAATCCATATTTCCAAGAACTGTATCTGTACTGCTTCTAAAATGCTTATATATGCAATGCGGAGTAACTTGTTAGAAGCATCAGAAGGAGTTGATTACAGAGTTCCCAGTTTAGTAGAGTGTTCAGATCACTGGCAAAATAGATTGGAAAGCATCTTGAAAAAGAAAGGACTGCCTGCCTGGCAAGTGTGAGGTCCTGAGTTTGATTCTCCCTACCCACAAAAAAATAAAAAAGAAAAAGAAAAAGAAAGGGCTGACTTATGTTTCTATATAATATCTTTATATTGCTTTTGGTCCAAGTATGCAGAAATCATTGCAAGCAGCCATGGAAAATTGACTTAATTATTGGATTCTCAATTTGATATTCAATTACCTGAGCAAACAGAGAAGAGCATATTTGTTGTTGCTGCTGTTGTTGTTCTTACTGTTCCTGTTGTTATTTATGTTTGTTTTGTATTGTTTTTACAATACTAGGTTTTGAACCCAGGAATGCTTTATACTGAGTTCTCTAGTCATTCTTTCTCTCTTTTTTCTTTCTTTCTGAAACAGGTCTTGCTTAATTGCCCAGGCTGGCCTCAAATTTGTTATCCTCTGCCTTACCTGCCTGAGTGGTTAATATTATAGGCACGAGTCACCAGGTCCAACAGGAATGCCATTTTAAAAATGTTTGTACTATATTTCTTCAGTTTTATAGATATTATCTGTACAAATGTTTCAAAAGGACCCATATGCAAAATGCTCAGAATCTATTTAAAATATCATGGAGAATAAAATTTTAGATAGTTTCTGATTTGGAAAAGTATTCAGTTAATTGGAGAAATACAATTCTAAAAGTCATTTACCTTATGTAAATCTGAGTCAATATTTACCAAGAACTGCCAGAAATAGGTCACTATTCATATAGGATGACCGTTACATTTACTACATGTCAGTGACATAAACGTTAGTACCATATTTTAGGATCTTCATATTTATTTATGATTTTAAAAGGAGTTACATTTTAAAAATGTGAGGTGGTTGTTTATAGTTACATTAACATAAATGTAACAATATGATTCAGTAGATGATTATGATATGAAAAGTAGGAGCAAAAGCTCATCTGATAGGGGATTTAAACAATATATTACTCCCTTTTCTTCTAGGATCTATCAGTAAATTTATCTGGAGATTATCTTTCGTGACAAAATTATATATGATGAAATTGTTTATTGACCTTTGTCCTCATTAAACAACTTAAGTGAACATTATCATGTAGTGATTCAAACATATTTGCTTAAGAATAATCAGTGGATAGGGAGATCTATGATAGTACTCTTAATCCTAAAGTGGCATTAGGACCCTTCTTCTTCAGCCTTAGATCTGATTTTATGCGAGAAAATGAAACAGAAATGTCAGTATATATAAAGGGAATAGATGTATAATGTGACATACACATAAATATAAAATTTTATACAACATAGTTAAAAAGATGTATTTTTGCCACCTGGTGTAAAGTGCGTCTATATACCTATATGTGTACAAATAGATACTCTATTTATTATATGGGTTCTTACACATATAGTATAAAATAACAGGTCCAAACCAAATGGTAAGAAGTAAACTTTACTACCAACCTAGATAGATGCTAATTATTCTTCTAAAGAAAGTGATTGTATGACCCCTTTGGTGACTGGCTTCTGAATGAATTCTCTTCTAAATAAAACCTTATTCTCTATATTATTTATAAACAAAGCCCTATACTTGAACTTTAGAAATTTGCCTAATTCTATAGTTGAATGATACCTGTAATTCACTGTTGTTTAATTCAAAGCAAAAATTCAGGCTCCTTTAACATTGAGTCAGCAGAACACTCTTGGTTCTGGCTAAGATAGAACAAATCCTTTCATGGAAATATGGGAGAAAAGCTAGGAAAAGATGTAAATTTGCACAGTGCTTCTTTCTATGTGTTTGATTCTGTAAAGAAATGGGTACTTCTGTAAAGGCGAGGACATGGGGGCAGATCTATTTTCCACTAAGGGGAATGCAGAGAGAAGATTCCCTTGAAATACTTTTTTTGGGAAGATCTTTCTATTCTTATGTCCATGAAAAGAGGCTGAGGATGTGGGCAAAGAGCTTGAGACAAAGGCTAGAACTGAGTATCAGAGAAACTGGCAAATGTTTTGCTGTGGAGCTGAAGATATAAAATTTGGAGGACTGACTGAGCATCTGATAAAAACAAGTGAGCCATAAACACAAGCTTTTTCTTTCACAATATTTTCAAAATTATGCAGCTGTGTCGATAAGTGGTTAAGGTGGACCAGAACTTTCTGAAAAGCAGAGCAGAGGTTTCCATATTTCACTGTGCTGATAAAACAGGCTCTGCAGCTTAGAAAACAGTGGGGGGCTAATTGTGATGAGTATCTCAGGTTCCTCCATTGTAGTCCCTGGAGGGCCACGCTTGAGAAGTGAGTGTAGAACAGTTTTAGAAACATTATTATTGAAACTTTTGTCCATCCACACCCATCAATAGAAGTAGATTAAGTTCATCAATTGCTGGTCCAAAGTTCCTAATCAAACAAAAGAATAAACCCTCTATAATGAAGACCAATATCTCCTTTTATTTTAAATTTAGTTTTTATTTTTTTGGTTGGGACAGGCTTTTGCTATACAATGTGTTTCATTCTGTCTTTGAACTCATTGTGTAGTTTAGTCAGGCCTAAATTTTAAGGTATTTCTCTTGCCTCAGCCTCCAGAGTGCTGGGATTCCAGGCATGCACCACCATGCCTGCCTGAAAGTTGTTAGGATTTTTGGCGCAATGAAACAGCAAAATATGAGATAAAGAGACCTTTATTCCCACGGACGTGGAGAGAACTCCATGACCACAGACAGCCTGGCCTTCTCTAACCCGCACGGGTGGGTTAGGATACTCCTATAACCTCTGACTGGGGTGGTGCTTAGGGCGGGGACAGGTAATGCACAGATTTTTGATTGGGGGTATTTTCTTGCCACTGGGAAAGGTTACTACAGTTTGGTCCCGCCCCTTGGTCCTGCCTGCCTCCTCAGCTTTCCAGGGCACAACTCTTTCAAAAGTAAGGTTCTTTTCTTTTGGGACAGGGACAATTTTGAAATATTTAACGTTCAGTATTTTGGGGGAAGTTGAACAAGAGATGACAAAACAGACAAAAAGGACAGAGAATAGAACTTGAGAATTGAAATCTACAAAACCAAAGGTGAAACACAAAGCTTTAAAATAATTCTTCTTTTCTAAAATGTAAGGCTTTGCACATATCAGCACAAACCACATGAAGCTACAATACAGAGTAGATGACAGCTTTAAAATACAACTTTTCCCTCTTCAGTCAAGTGTTAATTGGGAAATTTGGGATATGTAATCAACAGTGTTGGAATATGCTTCAAAGATGTTGACTCAATAAACATCTGAAATAAAATGTAACAAAGACCCTCATTAGTGGTGAGCTTTTACTTAGTTTTGTGTTTCACCGTGGATAAAGGTACTTTCGGTGAACTGTTAATTTCTATGTTCTCCCCATCTTCACTATTCAAAGGAAAGAATGAGTTTGAGGGTTGGTAAGTGCAGCAGGAAGAATTCTAAGGTGGTCCCAAAGACTCTCATCTGCTGATTTTAACAACTCCATCATTTTCCTTGCCTTGATTGTGGGCTGAATCTCTGACGGTGGTAGATTCATTTTTGTGATGATGTTACATTATGTGGCAAAGGGTTTTGGAGGTGAAAGTGGAGTCACTAGTCTGATTCTGAATTAATCAAAAGAGAAATTCTTGATCTTCATGGGCGAGCCTCTAAAATATCCCTTAGGCTTTTGTTAAAAGCCAAGAACACCCATCTAGTCTGGAAGAAGCAAGCTGCCTGTGCTCTACAGCTGTTAGCAAATGAACACTGCCAGCTACCACAAGAGCTTGGAAGAGGACTGTTAGTCTCAGGGATGGTCCGATACCAAATCAGGAGCACAGGATCCACTAGAGTAATCTCTGAGCTTCTGATCTACATCTGAGATAATACATTACTGATTTAAGCTGCTAAAGCTGTAGTGATTTTTATGCAGTGATAGCAAGCTAATGTAATTAGCAACTAAGTTTGCAAGACGCCAGTGAGAAGATATTGCTCCATCTTTTGTTTCCAGGGAGACTCCCTGACCACAAGACATAGAAGACCTTTTTTTAAATTTTTTTTATGGAAAAAAAGTAAAACAAAATTTCATAACAAAATAATAGGAAAATAACAGTAGTTAATACATTGCACATTGTTATCTTTAAAGTAGTTACTCAGAGTACAAGACACTGGCATAAAATATTCTCCAATTGCTGTTAGCACAAACCTTCCTTTTCAATGAATTAAGAGACATTAGTAGTATAAATGACTTGCATTTTTAATTTTGCCATCCTTTCCCCTTTTCCCTCTGTCCTTTTTTCCTTTTGAACAATTTTTTTCCATTTCACAATAACTATTACACAATTTAGACCTTATTTACTCTTTCAGTTTCTTACACCAGGGAGACACTACAGTGTTTGCACATGTGAATCTGATTTATTTCACTTACAAGCAAGGACAAGACCATTCTTATAAGGAAATTCCATGCTTTTTTCTAACTGCCACTCAGTAAGTTAGGAAGCTTGAGTCAGGGAATAAGGAATAGCAAATATAATAGAAAAATATTAGCAGAAAGTATATTTGAGAACATATGCTCTTCTGACATATATAAAATTACATTCTTCAATCAGCTTTATTGAAAATAAAGATACACTTTAAATCTTAGTTATTATAAATTCTGACTCTACTCATTATAGATCTGAATTAATTTCATGAAAGAAAATAAACATTCTTTGTTGGTTGTTTACAAATTACAAAGTCTACAGTACTTCTATTTGTCACACAGTAATAACATATTGCCAGTATCAAACAGGACTAGTGCTAACCAAGACAACTGAAGGAGGAACACAACTTTTAGAAAAATAAAGTGCATAGTGTAGAAAATAGTGTTTCTCTATCAAAATATTTAACAATTCTAGTGTTAACATCAAAACAATTACCCCTGCATTTCATTATCTTCTTCTTGGCATTGAATGACTTGAAAATACAACTCTTCCCTTTTAAACACACAATTACAAAGATAGTCACAATAGAAGAAAGTCATCATAAACATAGTGTCCTTGAGTGATAGCCAGAGTTGCTGCCTGGAATGAATTTGCATAACTGGCAGTTCTGAACTTCCTAAATCTCCTTGGCAGAAATAGTGTCCCAACTGTTTTTTCAGAACCAGGATGACAATGTTCTTAAATAAAATCATCACTAAATTTCTTTTCAAATTCTGACTGCGTGATTGAATAAATATTGTTTACTAGAACTGGCTGTGAAGATAACTATTTCATGACAGATAATATATTTCATATGCAAATGTTTTGGCCTCTTTTTATGTTGGAAGCAAAGAAGAAAAATTTTGTTATCTGTTTAATTTAGAATGTACTATCAAGTCAGATGCATAAATCCTTGAAATTAAATAGCTGTTTTATAGTATCATACTATTAAAATAGTACATTTTGTATTGAAAGCAATTCAGTGATAATATGTTGATTTTAGTATGCAAAGTATGACCAGAAAAATGTTTTATTAAATATGACTTATTCAACTCAAACCTGTGATGATAATAAGTATGTGTGTACACACACTTGCATATGTATAACTGAGATGGACATTTCCATTTCTTTTCTTTCTTTCTTTCTTTCTTTCTTTCTTTCTTTCTTTCTTTCTTTCTTTCTTTCCTTTCTTTCTTTCTTCTTTCTTTCTTTCTTTCTTTCTTTCTTTCTTTCTTTCTTTCTTTCTTTCTTTTCTTCTTTCTTTCTTCTTTTTTACTTTGGTAGGGAGAATAACTTCTATATGTAGTCAGGTCTGCCTTGAACTCATCCTGTGCATCCAGGCTGTTGTGGAACTTGTAGAGATTCTCTTGCCTCAGCTTCCTGAGTTCTGGGATTATAAACATGTGTCACCATTCCTGGAATGGCTTGATATTCCCGATCGCAAATTTCCATTGGAATTTCTCCTGATAATTAAAAAATAAATCATCACATATTATATAAGGGATGTTTCTGAATTCTCTGAAACATAGAAAAATATATTTTGCTCTTGTATAAAGTTTTTAAATTTTTTGAAATATTATTTTCATTGTACAAATTTACTGGGCATGGTATCGTGATAATTTATGTATTTAATGGGTAATTACCAAATCAAGGTAGTCAACATTTCCATCTTGTTAAGCATTTAAAAAATTTTTGAATAACGCTTAATTGTAAATATTTATGGGACAGTGTGATATTTTAATAATATAGATATGTAATGATTAAATCAAGGTAATTAACATTTCTCTCTCCTTATAATTTAAATTGAATGCCATCTATCTTTCTGTGTTATAATTTGCTCAATATCATTTCAAATTGATTAATTTGATTAAAAATTAAAAATTTTCACTTGTTAAAATGCTCATAAGCTGTGTTCTTCTATACACTCTAAATTTTAGGTCTAATCAATTTTTAAATTAAAATTATGCTGCATTATATATGTTAATTTTTTACTTTTAAAAAGATAAATTATTTCTTACCTTCTATTGTAATTTCATAGTTGCAAATTAATAAAAAAATTTTAAAATAAAAATTGCTGTCCTTTCTTACATAAAGAATCATGACATTTAAATATTTTTGTACAATGGCCCTGAAGCAAGGCCAGCAGATTGCTATAGTTGCTGGTTTCAAACAGAAGCCTAAAGAGAATTCTTTCTGTGGTCTGTTGGCCATTTCAGAAATTTGGAAATGTAATGGTCAATTCATCAGAAGGAATTAGCAGGTGAGTATGCCGGACTTTCGGGGGCCTGCATGGGAGAGACCCTGGCGCGTTGGGACCTGCACCATGCAGTTGACTCGGGGTGCCAAGAGAACAAGGAGCTCCTCCCCTCTCTGGGGGGCAGCTGTGAGCTGCCAGTGTCTGGGCTGAGAATCAAACATCTCATGTCGTCCTGTCTTGTGTCCCTTCCCCCCCTTAGCAAGTGGGAGCCGGTTAACTACACATCTTGTGAAACGATTGGCTATGTTATTTAGTATGAGCTCCCCATATGCAAAGATATGGACAACCATTTGGAAGAAAGCAAGAGAAAATATGACAGATAGTGAAGATCTCTGGTTGTTTAGCTTTGAAATTTATGCTTTCTTATATCCCTTTCTGTTCTGTTTTGTTGTGTTTAATTTTACCCTCTTTAAAATAAAATTTTTTAAAAAAATTTGTACAAATATTATCATAGGGAGTCAGCCCATGGGCAAGTGTGCTAATAAAATATAAATAAATTAAGAAACAATATAAAAAAGAAATGCATATTTCTTGAAAATTCCTACTCTTACTATGTGTGTAATTTTTTCCATCATTTATTTTTAACAATACTGGAAATTGGACCTAAGACTGTTGCATTCAGCTACAATTCCAGCCCTTTTCATTGCTTTTGAAACAGAATTTCTCTCATAAACTTGCCTGAGCTCCAATTTGTAGCCACCTGTCTCAGCCTCCCATGGTCCTAGGACTGCAGGCATGTGTCACAGCGCTCATTTATTTTCCCATTTATGATGGCTCTACTTGAAGTCTATCTAAAACTTTCTTTTTGCTAGCTTCCAGCTCTCTCAGTTCATAGTCCTTTGATTGGTACTTTTTCAAGATCATTTCACTAGTATTCCCTCTTGTCACAAATGCAATTCCTTTTTATTTCATCTTAAGTAAAATATGACTCTAAAGTATGCAACACATAAAAAGTAGTTTAAAAACCTTATATCTTGGATGGGAAGAACTAAGAATAAGATGAAAAGCCAATGATTCAGAGGTGTGGAAGGGCTCACATTTAAACAGACAGTATCTGAAGCCAAAGTGGAAAATTAGGAGTTATGTGCATGAGAAAGTCATGGTCACTTTGTGTCATGTAAGAAAACCCAGAGAAGAAGAAAAGGGAATAACAAAGCTTTGTGAATGTGCTGAAATGCAAAACGGGGAAATGAAAGTGACAATAAACCAAATAGTCCTTTTGTATTTGAAAAGAAAAAAAAAGCATTCTATATAAAAGACAAATTGCATGCAAATTGAACAAACACTTAACCTTTAATCTCAGTTTTACTTTTTATTTTTTTATTTAATAAGTTGATTGTTGTAAACTAAATTAATATTTTAATATTCTTATTTTTCTGTTCTGTAAAAGGAAAAGTGTTCAGATCCTCTAATGAGTCTCAAAAATACTGTGTCACTCTATTCTCAGATTGTCACAACTAAGATTAAATGGAAAGTTAAAGAATTTAAAAGAGGATTTTGTGAAAATAGTTTTAATTAATGTCAAAAATGATACAGTCTTTTATGATTGCCTAGGGCTCCGTACCAGTCATGGTTCTGAGAAAGATTCTATGGGGTGTGTGAGTGTCACTGGGTGGTGAGGTGGCCTGTGGGCCTTCCAGGTGTCACATTTGAAGTACTGAACATGACAACCAATGAATGTAAAGGTTCAATATTTATTTAAGGTAAAAGCAGAAGTAAAGAAATGAAAAGGAGTGTGAATAGGAGTGCTCAAAAGAAAGACGTGCTCTGAGGCAAAGACATACTCTGCACGCAGAGAGGCCATGCATGAACAAGAGGACAGTGGTTACGAAGACCAGTGACTGCCCCCTTTTATAGTCTTCTTATGACATCAGATCTAGGTAGTTGGAAGCTGTTCTGTACATGCATCCTGGTCATGATTTGACAGGTCTCTGTGATTGACAGTCACACCTGATTGTCCTGCCCATTTGCCATGCCTTAATCTCCTACCTCGGGAGCCCAGATGAGAATTGGCAAGTTTGAAATCCATAAGGAAGGTTAGGAGGCTGGACACTGAGGTGAGAATTGATATACCAGTTTTGATTCTCAAATTCCAACCACTGGCTGGAAATCCAGGCAACGCCCTTATGGTATAGTTTTGAGGCAAAATTACCTCTCTGGGAGGCTCAGACTTTGCTGGAAAGCCTTCAAGTGGTTGGATGAGAACCACCCATATTATTGAAAGAAATCTCTTTGACTTAAAGTTGATTAATTACAGATGTCAGTCACATCTTTGAAAGAGTTTCATGATAATATACAGGTTAATACTTGATTAACCGAGGGATAATTCAGCCTTGGTGAGCTGACTCATAAAACTGCCCATCACAAGCCCAAACCATAAAATAATAAAGTAAAATAAAACGAAAACCAGGAAATAAGTGAGAGTCTGATTTCAAAATAAGATGAAGTACATAATTGCAAATATAGTCTTTTAGATTTGTGATACATCAGTGCTACTGTAATATTAGTGAGTGCCATTTTTGAATCTTAGGCATTTATGTGAGATAATGTTTCTGGGACACTTCATGTTCTTCTAGCCAGCTTGGGGTGCTGGCTCCCTCCTCTTAATCCAATCTTGGAGTGATCTCAGAAACTAGATACAGATTTTAAGATATGTCACATTAACATACAAGATATGAGAAGATTCTGTAAAATCATTTTGGAGTACAAGCCTGAAATGGAAACATGAGTTTGAGTAAAAGAGGTCTGGTCACAAAAATCAGAGAATTTTTTAAAAAACTATTTCATTTTCTTTCTTCTGTACTGTCCTAGATACTCTGTAGCCTTGAAAAGGAAGAAAACTAATGGCCAAGACAATATTACCAGGACCCACAGGTTAATATAATGTGGGTATCCAATTAACCTGAACAAATCTTCCTAGCCCAGCTCTAATTCTCCCCCATTTGCCTGCATTCTGAGGACTGAATGAAGGAAATAGCAGAAAAATGTGAAATGTAGAAATGAAGGCATGCAAGTGACAATGAACAAAACAGTCTTGATGTTAAATGCTACATTATAAGGCAAAGGTGAAGGACATTTATAGCAGAACAGCTGTAATAGTATTGTTAGCATCTATACTTCCTTCACCAAGCAAGGCACAAGCTGTCATGTGACATTAGCTAGCTGTTCCTCAGTGGTGCACATTATCAGCTGCCATGAAGATAGTGCCAAATGCAAAAGAACTTACAAAAAAAATAGACAAATATATGTGCAACTGAGAGATAAAGAGAAGCTGGGGCAAATGAGGCAGAATTAAGAGAGGCAATAAACCAATAATTAAAATGAGCATTTTCAATATCTTGAAAGAGATAAGGGAAATACTGAAGCAAGAAGAAGGCATGAGAAGTCATAAAATATAAACTGCATATTATTTATGAAAAGCAATGAGATAAAAGAGCTCAACAGATGGGCTGAGTTCTAGAATGAAAACAAGAGAAGGGTGAGTTATTGACTTTCAAGATTACGTGGGGTAATCCTGCCATATTGCTTAGAAAAAAATCCTGAGTGGACTCAGAATTTCTGCTTCTATTCTCAGCACAAGACAAAGATGAAGGATTAATGTAGATTTGTAAATGACCTGGATAGGCATGGAAGAATTACTCTAAGGCAAAAACAATCTGCAAAGATGGGAAATTAATTCATGTTCTGTGCAAATGTTGTGTGGAGATTAATGCATTGACAATTCATTTCTTCACAATCACTGAATAGCATGCAATCATATGTACCTTCCACAGTGCATCTAATAGTGAGCATTCTATTAACTGACTGGATTTTACAAATGCTGTTTACCATGTGGAACACTTTCTTCACCTTAGACAATGACATTTTCATGTCCTTCTTTAATCAACCTCTCGCCTCCCAGAGAAAAACACCATTTTGATTCCTCTTAACACAGGCTAATTTTCCTTTTCTTGAGTTTCAAGTAGGTCTTATGTTGTGCTTTCTTTTGCATCTGGCTTCTTTTGCTTGAAATAATGTTTCTGAGATTTCCAACACTGTTTCATGTTGTCAATGATTTTTTTTCTTTCTAATTGCTATGTAGCATTTCATTTTATGAATTTTTCATAATTTGTCTACTCAGACATCAAAATGGGCATGTGGTTTTCTCAGATTCTTTTCTTAGAAAATAAACTATATCTTTTTTACGGGTATAAGTTTTCATTTATTTTTGGGAGAAACCGAGGGGGTAAAATTTTTGGATCATATTAGTTGCACGTACAACTTTATAAAATAGTAGCAAGAATTATAAAATCGCAAACTTTACACTGATTATTGGACTTTAAACCTGCTGATGTGCTACATGGCACTGAATTTTATTTGAGGCACATATCTGGGCATTGATATTGCAAAATTGAATATGATGGCAATTTAGCATCAAAAATTTTCATAGGTTTTATAATTCTAAGAACATAAAAGAGGAAGACTGAAAAAGTAGAAAATTTTTACTGGCAAATGCAAGAAACAAAGCAAAACAGATGTTTTATTTAATTTAATGTTCAGGAAAGTATAACATTAAGAAAAATATACTATACACATACAATACAATAAAATAGATGGCTGTAAAGAAACTGTGTTATTATTAAAATATTTCTGAAACAAAATATTTGCCAGCTGAAAGCTCTGTCCAACCTACTCAGTCAATATCTGATTTATACATTTTTTCCTCTATGTTTCTCAACATGATCTTATACTTTAATAGCTGGAAATGGTAATGCAGAGCAAGATTATGTAAAATCTGTATGTGCTCAGATTTTTGAATAATGTACAATATATACCATAGTTACTTCAATTGTCTGCTAGTTCTGATATAAATAAGTAGAAGAACAGAAAATACAGATTAAGCAGACAAAACAGATTAAACAGATAAGAGACATTTTATGCAATGTAAACAATAATTATGTACCTGGTAACTAGCTACAGGCTTTGCATAAAGTTAATATTTGTTTTCTTGTCACTCTCAAAATAAAATTTCAGAAAATTTGAATAATCATATGTGTAAAAAAGCAAAGTTATGAACATGTGAGAGAATATATACATAAGGTGAGATAATTTTGTGAGAAATCATCAAATAATAAACATGCACAAAATAATACATTGAAAGATCTGACTTTTTAAAATGTAAACATTGTTAAATAAATATTAATTCAAGATATCAACTGAAAAATAAATATTTGCATCATTAAATTGGGAAAAATGTATATATTCATAATATTAATTTGGAAAAGGAAATCTTACATAGCAATAAGAATAAAAAATAAAATAAGGTAATAAGATGATGGACTACATTATATAAGAGAAATTGCTAGAAGAAGAAAAATGTTTGAAAATATATTTTGCTCTTCTAGAAATGAAACACACATTAAGTTAGTAACACATAATTCTTTCTCAGATAAGATTTAGAATTCTTAGTGCACAAAACTGTGGGAAAGTTAAACCACCATTGGAACAGACCTCTAATAAATGAACTGTAACCTATATAGTGATTTTAATTGTCATGTTTGTAATGGAGGAAAAAAAATCTGAAAGTGTAGGAACAAGGTCCAGAGTAGATAAAAGGCGATAAGTACAATTGAATACTCTAGTAATTTACAAAATGAGATACAATGATATTCTTATAGGAAAAATTTCTGAGATGTATAGTTAAATGGCATTTATACAATAATATATAATGTCATATCATTTATTTTTAAAAGATAGGTTATTTAAATATTATGTATATGTTTGAATTTAAAATGGCAAGAAAGCTATAAAACAATAGGCATAATTATCTCTGTTAGGAGGAAAAAGAATTGGAGTAGAGAGTGGAGAAGACAAGAAATTCTCGTGACCTGTATAGTTTAAAATTGTGAAAAATATATTTAGTATTGAAAATTAACCAAGAGTTAAACAAATGCAAGTATATTTTTGTACAGGGTGTGTGTGAGTTTGTGCTAACATCTGTGTAGAAATTTCTGCATAACAAAGACCTGAACTTATACATCGTAACATGTTACTATGGTGCTGTTGCTGCTAATTATTCTCTTTATGTATAAAGCAGATATTTCTTTGAAAAAAAGATTACTTTTATTAAAGTATAAACAAATCTTAACTTATAAATAAAATAATTTTAAGTGGTTATGGGCCTTAATTTCTATCATTACAGAATTTTGCAGGCTTTGAGAAGATATTATTATTCATATCGTGATTTTGTTTTTCCTTAGCTTTTTCCTCTAGTTGTAAAGAATGAGAGAGATAGTAAGCTGTAGTCCATTGCATGTAGACTCAAGTCTGTAACTCATTCCATATGAAACTATAGATAATATAGTAAAATGGACCAAACTGCAATGAACAACTTATGGAAAAGATTTGAGTATATATCTGTCTTGGGAATATATATTAGAATGAATACACCAAACATATTTAGAAATAAGTTGTTAATCTTTGCTATTTTTAAGGTTTGCAATTTTTATTTCTCAAACAAGTAGTGAACCACTTGTACTCTTAGTATTATGAGATGGCCTCTAAATTAGCTATTGAAATGAAGGGTAGCTGACTTATTCTTCTCCACTTAAGATACAAAGAGTATCTGAAACAAGCAAACAGCATCATTAAAAGATAACATAGATCTTATTGTTGTGTTCAGTAGACAAAGGAAGGATGGCACTTTTCTATAGCTCTCTGTCTTTATTTCAGAACAAGTATAATTTTAGTGGCCAGACTACTTTTTCCAATAAAGATAAGACTAATAAACTGGTTTCTTTTTTTGTCTACCAGTTCAAAGTACTGATTACAAAATTTAATGTTATTCAGAATTACAATTTTTAACAGTGAAGAAGCTTTACTGCTTATTTATCTGAGAGGAATGTCCATTGCAAGAAATAAAACACTGTATTCGAAACTGCAGTATGCAGCTTGTCTTTTTTCATATTCAGTGAGAAAGTAAGACTTCAATATTCTTTAAGAAATTTTGCCCATATAAATGGATACTTCTACTATAGGTGATTTTTCAAAATAAAAACATCACAGGTAAAATTTCAAAAGAATTTCATGTTCTAGTAAATATAAACTGGTTCATATAAGATTTAAAAGATAATATGAATAAGAGTAAACATTGATAAATTCTTTAAAAAATAAAGATAATAGTAATAAATTTACCATACATAAATGAAATAATTCTATGTGATCCCACATAGAAATTATATTTCAGATTAGAGTAGATTTTAACATATCACAGGAAAGTCGCTAACTTTCTTAATAAGGAACTCCTCAAACTGATTAAGAAAAACAGAAAGAAAGGAAAGAAGAAAGAAAGCAAAGCAAAGGGGGTAAAAGGAGGGCAAAGAAATAATAGAATATTGATCAGTTATCAGTAATGCAGGAAACCCATGTAGATATTTAAATGCTAATAAAGACGCTCAGTTTTCTTCATTATTAGAAAATTGAAACTTAAAATACAGATTGGACTCTGCAGAGTAGTGATGTTTTGTTTTTAAGTGTGACAAGAAATAGGAATGCTATACATTGCTGTCATGAAATCTGACCTAATTTTCAGTGTTTCTGAGTTTTAACAAGGTATACATCTTTTGATTTAGGATTTTTTTCTACATAGTCACAGAGAAAAGCAATATAATTACAAATATGTTTATTGTAATATTTTGTGTGATAGTAAAATAATGGATGGAAACTGCATAAATTTTCATTGATAAATACAAGAAAAACCCTGGTGCCCAGAGCAACAGAGGACTCACAACTAGGTAATTAGGTAATTAATTAAGGCACATAAAAACTATAATTCTCATCAGCCATATAATAAAAACAAGACAGTCGAGTCCAAGGCATTCTGTTGATAAAAACAGAAATCTCTCAGGTTCTCTCTGCATTTACCAAAGAAGTTAAACTGGTAGTGTTTATCTACTCCATTTGTTTCTCTTTGTGTTCTAGATGGACAAAAAACTGTCATTAAAAAAATAAAATAAAGCCACCATAAATAGAATAAAAACTAAAAGAATCAGCAAGATCTTCATCCCAAATGACTTGGGCCACATAGATTTTAACCATGTCAAACTATTTCATCTCTGAAAAGAAGTTGGCTGATTTCCAGAATTTTGGTCTGGAGATTACCTTTGCTTTCCCAAACTTCCAATGAACTTCTAAAATTATACATGTGGTTTTCTTAATCTAATTTGTTTTTATGTAGGGTAAGTATAGACTCTATTTCTATCCCATCTTGAGAAGTGCAAATTTATGCAATGAGATTTTACTTACTTAAAAAAATTAACACATACCTAAGACTCTAGAAAATTTTTCACTAATCATTTCTACATGAAGTGGTGTTATATTCTATGGTTCTTTGCAATAAAGAATTTATTAGTTGAGAATAATTGAAAGTTACTTAGCATTTTTCCTTGATATGATGCAAGAAAATTTTATAATTTGTAGTTTTCTATCAAAACCTCTTCTTTCTCTAAGAAGTCTTTCAATCATGTGGCTTTCAGATTGCTGTGCTCTGTGGAATAGTGATTTTATCGAGGCTACCTTTCCTTTGCAGGGGATTTATTAGTGAAATGACTGTAAGTAAGTTCACTTTGCAACCTCTGGACACACTTTCAAACTTACCCAGGGAAGTAGAGGGTAGTGAGGTAGTAAAAGTTTATTCTTTCTGACAGGTAACTTTATAAAGTCAGAGATTACACATCCACTGATATTATTAATATTGTATTTTTTACTTTTAGTTTTTGAAAAGTTTGCCATCTTTAATAATTTACTTTAAAAGTTTTAAATTTAAAAATCGTTCATAGTATAGGATTATACTCACAGAATCAAAGTTGATAGAGTATTGTACTTTAAATAATACTTTCTACTGACAACAGAAGAAAGTGTTATTGACTTGTTTTCCATAGGACCTAGGTCTTCTGAGACCTTTTTGTTTTAATAACACTTTATGCTATAAATTTCATCAAATATTCAATATTATAGTTTTCAAAAATGTGAACTTCATGACTATGACTTAAAGTGGCACAAATACATATTTTGCACACAGATAGTTTGTGTCATTGCAGAGACCCAGACTACAAACTACAAAATCTTGTAAGGAAGCTTCTGATAATTTTGCCAAAGAAGAAGGCATCATATTTACATTTATTAAGTCAATCAAGATACTCTTTTTTTTCCTGCTTCAGAAGAAAAAGTTACCCATAGAAATTTATATACTTTCACAAATTATTAAATTCTAATCTAATATAAGAGCAATCAGTGACCCTACTTTTATAAGACATGTAGAAATGGAAGAAAAGTCTGAGAATTTCTTCTCAATGTGTGTGTATATTAATTTGCATTCTGATGCTGTTTACACTGATCCTGTGTTTTTAGTAAAATATTTCTACTTGATCTATGTAAATACAAGGTGAAATATTTGGTTTTATTTTTACTATTACACAATTATTCAAATGTAAACTATTTAGAATTTGCTGTTTATTTTTTAAAAACAAGAGGGATGGGCGTGTCCCTGTGAGTTTGAACTTTTATCAAAGGCTACAATTTTGTGTCTCAAATAGATTTTATTTTTAATACTGAGACTCCTGTATTTTTCCAGATACAGAGGCACTACTATGCATTGTGTTAAGTATGGAGAAGTCAAAATTGTAATTCAAATGGTTGAGCTCAACATTCAGTCAGGACTGTGAGCTTAAAACCCTAGAAAATGGCCCTCTCTGAGTTCAAACTGCAAAGAAAGTATTATAAAAAAAAAATCAAGGGAAAAGTTCCAAGTCACGTTCAATGATATTTCACTAGACAAACAGCAGATTTCACAGGAGTTGCTTTATGGGTCAGGAGAGGATGGCATAGCACTATAAAAGTTCTGAAATTAAAAACAACAAACACAACACACAAACCCACACAAAACAACAAAACTGACAACTAAGAATATTACAATAAGAAAGGTATAATTCAGGCATGTAGGGGACATAATGACTTTCTAACGTTAAGCAAAATCTGAAAAAATTCTTCATCACCAGACTAACCTTGCAAGAAATGCTTATGGGAGCTCTACATCTACAAGAGAAAAGAAGGTAACTATCATCATGAAAACACACAAAAGGACAATTGTAGTGGTTAAGCAGGTACATGAAAGATAAAATAATAAAATATCAATATAAAACAAACACAATTATTGACAATAATAGAGAATAGAAGAAAAAAGGATATACTAAACAACCAGAAATAAATGAACAAAATCACAGCACTATGTTGTTAACTATCAATAATAACCTTCAATGTAAATGGACTAAATTCCACAATTAAAATTTTTAAACTAGTAGAACTGATTTTTTAAAAGCCTAATAATAGGTCACCTACAGCAATTGACTATACTGATAAAGACACACATAGATTTAAAAGCAAAAAGATAAGAAAATACATTTCAAACTGTATAATAATCAAAAGATCAATTCAACAAAAGCAGCTAATAATTATGAGACTATTTTATCCAATATCAAAGCTACCCATTATAAAAAATGATTGTTATTAGATTTAAAAAGGTAGATATGAAATATTGTTCAGTAATATTTGGGGATCTCAACATCACATTTTTGTTAATGGAATGATCATTCAGACCAAAAAGCAACAAAAGATCAAAGGAGTTAAACTCTACCCTAGATAAAATAGACCCACCTGGCATTTAAAGAATGTCACCCAACAGCTACAGAATGTATATTTTTATCAGCAAAAGGAACAACATTTAGCACACACTAAAGCAAGTCTTAAAAAATTTAAGCAAGTAGAATAAAAATAAAAGTCAGCCAGCAGAATTTAAGAAATTCAACAAATGTATGGAAATTAACTGTCGTGCTCTTAGAACAGTGGAAAAATGAATCAGTAAATTACAAAACTTATTGAACCAAATGAAAATGTAGACATAACATATCAAAATTCATAATATGCAACAAAGGTAGTAGGAAAGTTTATAGCAACAATGGTCTTCATAAAAAGAAAAGAAGTTAAAAAAGAAAAATGTTAAGAAAAAAGAAAAAATATATTAAAAATAACCTAAAGGTACATCTCAAGGATGTGCAAAAGCAAGAATGAATTGAACCCTAGATCAGTAGAAAAAAAAAATAAAGGATCAGAATAGAAATTTAAAAAAAGACTAAAATTACAAGTTAATAAATTGAAAGACTGACTTTTTGAAAAGATGAACAAAACTGAAAACTTTTTAGCTAAATTAACAAAAAAGAGAGAAGAAAAATCAAATTATGGATGAAAAGGGAGATGTTACAACTGTTGCCACATAAACGCAAAGGTTTACTAGGGAATAGGAAGAACTGTAACACAGCAAAAAATCAGAAAGCCTAGAAGAAAAGAGAAAACTTCTAGATACATATAACCTTCCAAAATTCCACCAAAAGACATAGAGAACCTAAACATTCCCAAAATGAATAATGATAGTGAGTAAGAGAAAAATGTTTCTGAACAAGGTAAATTTCAGAAGGAGATGGTTTTACTTCTAAATTTCATCAAATATTTAAAGAACATCAATTATTCTTATAGTACATAAAAATTTAAAGAAAGACAACTATTAAAAACTTATTCTATGAAGCCAACATGACCCCAGTACTAAAGACAGACCACATTACAACAAGAAAACTACAGACATATGTATAACTGATGAATAGATATGAAAAATTGTCAACAAATACTAACAAGTCAAATGTAACCACACATCAGTGGTCATTCATTATGACACAGTGGAATTTGTCCCAGGGATGCAAGGATGGTTCAACATGTATAAATCAGTAAATACGTTGCATTGCATCAAAAGAATGAAGTACAGAAACCATGTGTTACATCAATAGATGAAGAAAAAGCATTTGATACATTTCCATATCTTTTTATGATTAAAAAATGCCCTCAGAATATTAGGAGTGGGAAGTGTATATATCATCATATAATGTATATGTGACAAAACCATTAACAACATTGTATTGGAGTGAAATGTAAACAAGATAAACATGTTTACATTCACGACTCTTAGTCAATAAGGGACTGGAAGTCTTAGAGCAATTAGGCAAGTATAAGAAATAAAATTGTAGCAACTATCCCTGTTTGCAAACAAAATTGTTTTATGTATTGAAAAACTTGATTCCACCAAGCTTTATACAACTGATACTGAATGTTCTCTGTAAAGTTGTAGGACACAAAAATCAATATAAAAAATAAGTAGCGTTTTCATACACCAGTCATAAAATTGATGAAATATTCAAAGAAACAGTTTGTGCCTTCATTGTTTGTTTGAACATTTTTTATGATTAAATCTTGTAACATGACCGACTACTTCTAAAATAACAATATGCAATATATTAACTAGTGCTAATTTCCTACCACTTTTTGAAATTCTGTATCATTTGTATCCTTTTTTCTGTTTTACCTTTTAAAATAAAAAATTAAAAATCAAGAAAAGTAATTCCATTTTTGGTAGCTACAGAAAAATAATACAATATCTAGTAATACATTTAACCAAAGAAGTTAATGATATCTGTGATGAATATTATAAAACATTGATAAAAAATGTAAGAAGACAGACACAAAAACATGAGAAGACACCCAAGTTCATGGATTGGAAAAATTAATATGCTTATAAGGGATATGTCACCCCAAATTAGCTATAGATTCAATGCAATTCCCTTTAAGATACCAAATGACAGTTTTCATAGAAATAGAAAACATGATTATAAAATTCATAACAACCACCAAAGAACTAAACAATCCAAAGCTCCTTTCATCATGAAGAACAAAGCTAGAGACACCACAATAACTTATCTCAAAATATACTATGAAAGTATAGTAATCAAAAGAGTATGAAGAAAGAAAAAACAGCATGATAGTAGCATAAAGACACACATGAAAATAGACTAGAGAACCGAGAAAGCAATCTAAACTTTAATCAATGCAGTTTGATTCTGGACAAAGTTCACTGAAAAAAGAAACAGCCTCTTCACTAAATAGTGCTGCAAAATGTATGTCTACATATGGAAGAAGAAAATTAGACACCTATCTTTTACCACATCCAAAAATGAAACAGTGGATCAATCTAAATGTGAAATCTGAAACTATACTGATGCAAAGTTAGTGCAGGAAGGAAATTATAAACATCAGAGCAGAAATTAATGGCACTGAGACTAAAACAATACAAAGAATAAATTAAGAGCTGGGTTTCTCCAAAATATTTCTTAAAAAAACCTTTTAGCCAGTATTATTAAGCTATGGAAGGAAAAGACCTACATAACTTAAAAAGAAAAAATGTTAGTGGGCGCCCCCAAAAATCCAAAAGATTATCAGTAACTATGTAGAAAATCTGTATTTTAATAAACTGGAGAATTTTAATAAATTGGAGCAATGGATAGATCAGATACATATGCATTACCAAAACTGAACCAAAGAGACTTAAAAGACCTAAACATTCTAATCACAGGCACTGAAACAGAGGAAGTAATAAAATTCTATCAACCCAGAAAATCCCAGAACCCAGTGGGTTTACCACAGAATTCTATAAGAAATTTAGCAAAGATCTAATGGAAATATTTTGCAAACTCTTTAATGAAATTGAAAAGATAGGAGAACCAAATAGCATATAGTAAATATCAATTAAATGCAACAATTATACCACCATTAACAGTAGAAAAGAATTCTACACTATCATAGAGTCAGATAAATATCTAAACATTAATAAAACTTAATAATAGCACTAATAAAATAGAGGAGAGAAGATAGGGAAATGAGCAAAAATGTGTAGAATTTGTAAAGTGCAGGAAAAAATGAGGGAAAAATGGAGATTATAGAATTAGAAAAAGGGACAGAAAATAACACAGTGCAAGAAGAAAAAAGAAAACTAGAGCAAAAGACATGCAAAAATAAAAGTAGAAAAAACACCAAAGCTCCCCAAAAACTAACAAAGAGAGAACTGAGGCAAAAAAATTATTTTGTGTGTTTGAAAGAGTGGTTTCTTCACAGGGCCTGCAGTGGTGGAAAGCATCAGATATGGAGACGATATAGTGAGCCACTATGAAGTACTAATTTGTTGGTTTTGTTGCATGTGTGCTAATGTTGAGTCCTGTTCTGCCCTTCCCGGCAGGCGTGGTTGATCAGTAGTGTGTGTCCCAGGGCTGCTTTCACTCCCGCTGCTTCCAGTTTCTGTGTTCTATGGACCCAAGTCTCTGCTTTCTCCTCCAACTTGAGGATTTGTGGAGTGCCTCTCTGGTTCCAGATGTCCCTCTATCTTTAGCCAACTGTCTGAGACTTGGTGTTTTCTTGATCATGTTCACAGATGGGGAAAGCCCACAGACTACTATTTGCCGGATGATGAAAATGGAGTTTTGGGTGTCATGCAGTCTGCTGGATTTAATACCAGCGCTTTCAGACACAACTGCCTCAGAAATCACACCTGACTGGGCTTGCTTCTTACCACAGAGGACAGATCCCCATGCCCTTCCTGTCCTGAACTTAAATTTCTTGGAGGGGAACTTTCTCCATGAGTGACTCTGTGTCCATCTCCTATTCAGTCCCTGTAGTTGTTTTGTGGCTCCCCATTCCTGGAGTAATTCAGCCTTAATCAGTCTTAAGCATTCCCAAATAGGTTTTGGTTAACCTCTCTGAATACAGCCAGTATTGCAATGGATTTCTTCTCTAACACTAGCCTGCCACATGGAAGGAGTTATGTAGAGAGTAAAAAACCACAGGTTTTGCAGCTTAAATTATCTGTTGGCTTTTCTTTTGGCTAGAGCACTGCCAGTCTGGTCTGCTGTTCCTCTCTGAGGCCACTGACCCTCTCTGGTTTTAATGTCCTTGTGCTCAAGGAGAGGCCCCTCTACACACCCCAGGAGCCTCAGTTAGCATTCCAGCCTGTGTCCTGATTTTCCCTGTGTTGTCTTCAGATTCTCAAGTTTTCTGTGATTTTTAGTTTTCTTGCTCAATCTTTCTTACTCCACAGAGCTGTTCTTCCTTTTCTCTTTGTTGAGTTTTTGTTTTTCCGTGTGTCATGAGTCCAAATCCTAAAGAGACTGCACTAAGCTGTCAGATTCTATGCCACAATCTTCCTTCCTTTCAGGCAGAATGACAATTGTGAAAAACAAAAACAAAAACAAAAACAAAAAAGTGCTTGGGAGGATGTGGCAAAAAGGGAACCAGTACAGTCCCTTTGGGAATGCACACTCATACACCATTATAAAGAACTTTGGAGTTACCTCAGAAAAATAAAGTTGAAATATAACTAAGTATCAGACTTCTGAATATGTATTGAAATGACATAAAGTTAGCATTTTGGAAAAATGTACTCCCATATTTATTAAGCATTATTCAGAGAAGTCAAGCTATAGACAGAATCAACCCAAGTATCCATTAATGGATAATTAGGCGAAGTAAATGATTTAGCGATATGCAATGGAATAACATTCAGCTACAAAAATAATGCAAGTCTGCCATTTGTAGGAACATGGATAAAACTGGAGGGCATTATATTAAGTAAAACATGTCAGGAAAAAAGGGACAAATATCACTTGTTCTAGGTCATATGTGGAGGCCAGTAATGTTGATCTTGTTGAATTACAGAGTAAGTAGAAGAGTTAGAAGTTAGGGCAGGGGGAAGAAGAGATAGAGTGAATTTAAATAACAGAAACCAAAATATAATTATATAAGAAGAATAAGTTCTATGTTGTATAGCAAAGTAAGGAAGTGTAGTTTAAAACAATTTATATTGCATTTTATTGAGAACCAGAAAAGAGGAATTCATGTGTTACAAGCACAAAAAATGATAACTATTTAGAGAGATGAAAACAGTGCCTTGATTTGATCATCTAACATTGGATACATGCATTAAATTATTATAATGTACTTTATTCTATATTTAATCACTATAAACATCAAATATGTTTGAAAAAATGCAAATTGTGAAGATCATAATAAAAATATCAGAATACTGTAATTAGATGTCACATTAAAACAATTTTTCAAATATTACACTAAAAGCACCTTAAATTTTTATCAAAGTGGATATTGTGTTCCAATAACTTATCTCACTACAAATGTTGAGTACTTTTTGGCATTAAAAAGTAAGATCTGGTCCAGGAATAAAAAGTTTCAGGAATGTGAAATGATTAAGATATGAAGGTATAATAAGCAACATGGGACTAGAGGTCACTGTACTACAGTATAAATGGACATTTTTGCTCAGAATGTGAATTGTAAAAGTTCTTATCATATACACAATCCACCCCACACACACAGTAACTGTGTGATGGGTATGTTAATCAACTAGATTAAGGGGATCATTTTATAGAATACACATATCTGTAGACATTGAGTAAAATGCCTTAAATATATACAATAAAATAACAACAAAAGATATAATTAAAATTTTAAAAGAATATAAAATGAAAATTAAGATATGAATGTTGTTTATTTAATGATTTGTTTCACAAACACTTTATGTATTACTTTGCTACACTGTTGGTACAGTCCCATTTGTTGGTGATGGAAAGACACAAAACTAAGATAAGCTGTCTTCAAAAGTCCTGTAGATGGCTGCTGGGCCTGCCCCACTGCCAAGAACATCAAGGAAGTCCAGGCATTATTGAGTCCCCTCAGACTGCTGCCACTGGGCCAGTCCCTCAGCCAGGAACAACTGGGAAATCCCTGGCACACCTGAGCCACCCAGACTGCCACCACTGGGCCAGGCATTCAGCTGGGAACATCTAGGAAGTGCCTGCTATGCCTGAGCGCCCTCAGACTGCAACCCCAGGGCTTGCCCCTTGGGGACCCCACCCGCTTCCTGGACCTAATACTGCAGTTGATCTTTGGATCCAACCCTTCTTCCAGAACCTTGGATTACACTGGATTACTGTGCTGGCTGGATGAGAGACTCAGGAACCTCTCACCCAAACAGAAGACCTCAGCAGTTCCAGTCAGTGTGGTGAGTTTGGCCCTAAAATAGAGGTCTGCAGTGGGTAAATAAGAGCGGAAGTGAAACTCCGTCCAACTGTAAGACCTTGGCAAACCTGGCAAGAGTGGGCAATCCCCACCACACAAAGAACATCAGACAGGTTGAAGAGTGTACCAATAATGTGCCCCCCCCAGCTTAGAGAAAATTAAAAGAGCTTAGGAGACGCAGTAGGGACTCAACTGACACAAACACTATAGCCAGGGAGATCTGGTGACCTGTAACAACCTGAAGAGATAGCAACAGCAGAAACTAAGAGTGGACCTACATCAATACTTGTAGGCTAGTTAGCCCAGAAAGAATATAGGACTCACCCAAGAGACCCTGTCTGAGGAATTCAGGAGACTGGATCTCCTCTTCATTGTGGTAGCCAGCAACTTGACAACTATCAACCACAAAGTAGGACAGTAAAATTCACACCATAGACAGTTGTGACTGATGGGACTGAAAGACCAAATATTTACCCAAAAGGTGAAAATGACAAAACAAAAAGGCAAAATGCAATCTCAAACATCTAGTCTATCAGAAGCAAGTACAGGTGACAATGAAATAGAGGACTTTAAAAGTCATACACCAGAAATCTCTGAAAAGATAGCAAATGAAGTAAAGAAACAAATCCATGAGGCTATAGAGGAACTCAAATTAGAAATAATACCTTATGCAAAGACAGAAACAACAACTTCAGTAAATGAGTTGCTCAACATAGCTAGAGAAGAAATAGATTAAAAAAATACAGGAGCATGGGAAATTGATTGAAACTTTGAGTGAAAAATGCAGAAAATAAGTAGAATCCAAGAAACAAATTCAAAGAGATGTCCAAGAAACAAAATATTGTATTGAAGGCTGGCAAAACTGTTTAAATGAAACTGAGGATAGAATTTTGGACCTTGAGGACAGGATTGCAGATATTGATCATGAAAGGGTAGAACTTATAAAAACAACAAAGCAGCATGAAATGACAATCTAGCAGCTTCAAGATGATGCCAAGAGAAACAATGTAAGACTCATAGGCATCAGTGAGGATGCAGGACACAACACAAAGGACATAACTAAGCTGTTCACAGAAGTAATAGCAGAAAATTTCCCAAACATGGGGAAAAAAATCTGATATACAAAGAAGTGAGGCATACAGACAGCCAAACAGTCACAACCAACATAAATCTACACCCAGACACATAATAATTAAGATCCCAGATATACAACATAAAAACAGAATACTAAAAGCTATTAGAGAAAAGACACAAATCACCTATCAAGGAAAGCCTATTAGAATTACTGCAGACTTTTCAGCACAAACCCTCAACTTAAGACAAGGTTGGAATGAAGTATTTCAAGCTCTAAAAGAAAACAACTTTCAACCAAGACTAATGTACCCTGCAAAACTGTTTTTCAAATTTAATGGAGAAACAAGATACTTCTATGACAAAGAACAACTGAAGAAATTCATGTCCACCAAACCAACCCTGAAAGACATGCTGGCTAGAGATAAAAATAACCACAATCTCCAGAACAACAACAGAATGAAAACATCAGGCTGGACAAGAAATTAAACAAGAGAGAAAAGCAGGAAACCAATAATAGGAACACAACATGGTAAAGTCAAGCTAGTACTTGACTTTGATCAGTAACATCCATAAATGTAAATGACATCAATTCAACTATCAAAAGAAACATGTTGACAGAATGGATCAAGAATCAGGTTCCCACAATATGCTGTATACAAGAAACACATCTGACTCAAAAAGAAACTCATAGATTAAAAGTCAAAGGATGGAAGACAGTATTACTTGCAAGAGGAACATACAAAAAAGCAGGAGTAGCTATTCTGTTTGCAGACAAAGCAAACTTCAAACCTAAAAGGATTAAAAGAGATAAAGAAGGCCACTACATACTTGTAAGTGGAAAACGACAAGAGGAAGAATTAACAATTATGAATATATAATGCACTAAATACAGGAACACCCAACTATATAAGACAAATAATAATGGAAATGAAAAACCAAATACACAAGAACACAATTGTAATAGGAGACCTTAACACCCCACTGTCACAAAGAGATAGATCAACTAGACAAAAAGTCAGCAAAGAAATAACAGAACTGAATCATACCTGTGAGCGAATGGACTTAGTGGATGTTTACAGAGTGTTCCATCCAACCACATCAGAATATATATTCTTCTCAGCTGCACATGGAAAATTCTCCAAAATAGACCGTGTACTAACTCACAAAGCATTCTTAACTAAATGCAAAGGGAGCAAAATTATCCCATGCATAATATCTGATCATAGCGCAATAAAATTGGAAACCAATGAAAAAAATCCCCTGCAAAACCTGCATAAATACATGGAAATTAAACAACAAACTTCTGAAATACCAGTGGGTTACAGAGGATTGAAGAGGAAATAAAACCATACATACAATACAATGGAAATGCAGATACAACATACCATAACCTATGGGATGCAATGAAAGCAGTCCAAAGGGAAATATCTAGCAATAAATAGTCACATCAAGAAAATGGAACGAGTACAAATAAATAACCTAATGCTACATCTCAAGCTTCTAGAAAAGGAAGAGCAAGTCAAACCCAAAGCTCGTAAAAGAGAGGACACTGAAAAGGTTAGAGCAGAAATTAATGCAATGGAAACTGAAAAAAATACAAAGAATTAAAGAGATTGTTTTTTGAGAGAATAAATAAAATTGATAAACCTCTAGCCAACCTTATCAAGAGAAAGAAAGAAAAAACTCAAATCCATGCAATAAGGACTGAAAAGAAGGAAATTACTACAGTTCCCATGGAAATTTAAAAGATCATGAACACCTACTTTGAAAATCTCTACTCTCATAGGGCGGAAAACACAGAGGAAATGGACACATTTCTAGGAACATATGAACTACCAAAGCTCAACCAAGAAGATATTGCAATTTTGAATAACTCAGTATCAGCTACTGAAATCAAAAACGTGATTAAAAATTTACCAACAAAGAAAAGCCCAGGTCCTGATGCATTCACAGCTGACTTCCATAAAAATTTAGAGAATATTTAACACCAATACTCTTAAACTCTTCAAGGAAATTGAAAGAGAAGCAGTCCTACCTAATTCATTCTTGGAGGCAAGTATCACTCTGATACCAGGCCATTTTTTTCTTCATCTTGTTTACACAAAAATTGGACATTAGGAAAATAGAATTTCACCATTAAATGTTTTAACAGGAAAGCACTGAACATATAAGAAAGCACCAGTACAACCTGCACTTATAGTGATGGAAGTCTTACAATTTATTTTTGATTAATGGATATGTAATTACCCATAATTTATGTTCTTAAAACACAATTTAACTGTTTACAATTTACTCTTTCTTGCTTCTTCAACCATTATGGTTCTATTTGAATGTCCTGTGTTCCTAACAGGGGCTCTGCAGAGCAGATTGGATGGTGCAGGAGAGATATTCAGCAGTAGGTTATTCCACTGATGAGTTTACAGTTGATGTGATGTTGGAAGTTAAACTTTCTAGGGCCAGGTGAGTACCTGTGGGCGTGGCCTGGTAGGGTCTCCCACCTTCCTCCCTTGACTTGTCTCTGCTTCCATCTGCCTTGCCCTGAGCTGTTTCTCCTCTGTCCTGCTGCTCTGCCTTGGGCCAGCTGAGACAGTGGACTGAGGCCACTACAAACTGTGAGCCAAAATAAACCTTTCCTCTTTAACTTGAGAATGTCATGTATGTCAAGAATAACAGACAACTTAGGTAAAAGATGTATAAGTGGATGGGAAGAACAAAAACCTGAATAAGTTGTAGTGAGAAAAAAATTATAGAATATCAAATTGAAAATGAGTATAGACAACTTCTTCATGAAGTTTCCTGAAAGTGAAAACAAAGAAACAAGGTATTTGAACAGAAAGTAAAGTTGATGGGCGGGGGGGGTTTAGATCAGTGGCTCAAGTGTCTGCCTTACATGCATGAGATCATGACTGTTACAAAAAAATTTATTTTAAGTTAGATTTATTACACAGTAATTTCATGCTAAAGAAAGTGATTTAATATAGAAAATTATTGGAAAGATGACTTTGAATAGAGGAGAGAATTGGATTTAGTTAAATATTTAGAAATCCAGTTTACTTTACAAGGCAATGTGTGCTTTAGATTTGGTGCTAGGAGCTTGTGGGTAATTACTCTACAGATTTATTTTATTTATAAGTGAAATAAACATCAAGATAAACAGCTACATCAACATCTGATACTGGATGCTGAAAAGAATGGAACCAAAATCATCATGTAGGAGAATATTATGGCTAAAAATGTGGTAAGAACTTTTGGCAGGCATGGCCTGGGATGGGATTTGGATGAAAAAACAAACAGAAAAAGCTGATTCTTCCAGTTTCAGTATGATAAAGAAAGACAGTATCCAGAATCCTATAGTTCATGAAAGAGCTATAAAATGGATGGTAATATATGACCAGTAGTATCTAATCTCAAAGTAGGTGATGATGTGAGGAGATGGAGATACAGTAAAATAATGGTAGGATTAGTGAATTGCAGATCTGACTGGATTAAAATTATCACAATTTGGGGAATAGAGATTATGACTGGAGAAAAAAAAGAGGAGATTGGTAGGTAGAAAACTGCTAACTTATGAGAGCTGCAATTATAGGTAATGATGGTATTTATACATGAATATAAATGAAGGTGACTGAGACTAAAAATTTAGATCACTTTTATGGGTATTAAAATCAAGAAAGATGATAGCAAAAATTCAAGGCCAAATCCTTAAAAACTGATCTTATCAGGAGAATTGGAAAATAGCCTAGAGTTATAAAAGTAAAGCCAGACCAGGGTGATTATACATGTCTGTAATCCCAGCAGCCTGGCAGCCAGAAGTAGAAGGATTGCAAGTTTGATCACAGTGTGGACAACTTAGCAATTTACAAAGATGCTGTTTCAAATAAAAAGGAGGTGGAGATGTAGCTCATTGCAAAGGTACATGTTTCAATCTCCACCCCTCACCCCTATTCACAAGTGAATCCAGAGGAGACCGCACTTCCAGATTAATGGCATGTATCATCTCTGGGAAAAGACAGGGCATTTGGCAGTATCTCTAAAACACACCTTTTGTGTTCCCCACACTTCTGTCAAGTCAAAGAAGGCCCTGTAGCCAGACAAGGATCCAAATAGGATAAGAACTATCTGAGGGACTGGGGAGCTGAGGATAACTGCCAGCATACTAAGTCAGCTGTTCTTTAAATACTGCTCATACACAAGAACAAAGACCACAGATGAGATCACTGCTATGTAGTTCACCCTATAAGAACAGCTTTCTGCAATAACTGGGTACATAACAGAGCTCTACTGATGCTCTAGTCCAGCTGACCACCACTGGACACTTCTAGTTCTATCTAGTGATAGTTGGTCCTGTCTGGCTCACTGCCCCTGGACCTTCTGGGGACTGTCCTACCCAGCTTGCCACCCCTGGAGCCTCTCCTTTTCTGCTACTAAATCTCAATTAACTCTATCCATTCCTGTTTATACTTCAATAAGCTTTATCTCTCTGGAGCCTCTGAGTATTTTCTTTAATCCTCAGAAACCTCCCCCATTACCCCAGGACTCTTTGGCTGTGACTAAGACATGGTGTGGGCTCATAGAAACAAAAAATCCATCAAGTGTAGGAGCTCTAGGAGATACAGTATCCCCCAGCAGGGTAGCCCCATTGAGAAGGTGAGGACAACCTGGAGAAAGACGAAAACGATGAAAGGTGTGTGTTGGTAAAGAACTTGTGTAAGTGGAAAATGTTAGAGATATGAAATGGGATGGGTAGGGAATACATGGAGCTGAAGATGGATTTGAACCTAGATGTAGAGATGGCTGGAGAGTGTTGAGCTCTTGGTGGTGAGCTGGACAGTGGTAAAATGCTTGGTGTGCATCCTTTCAGCAAATTGTGGTGATTACGGTGCACTTGTGGTATTTGTTTTTAAAAGCAGATACAGTACAAAATTAAATTTTTGTTAGTGGCAAGTGAGAAAATGACAGGATAAAATTTAATTGCAATGAAAGCATAAATTACACACAAATGCTCATGAATAACAAATGCTGTGAATCAGTTCTAAATTGAAAAACAATGTACTTAAGCTTCATTAAAACCAAACCACCTAGAGATTTCCAACCAAGAACTGAAATTTACTACATTTGGCGTTAGATAAGGATGCAAATTGGAAGAACAATAAACTTTAATAAATCTTTAATATAAACCTTTAAGCTAATTTCAAACTAAACTGCATTGAGTCTATGTAACATGCTGTTAAGTGGCTTCATTAATATGCTCAGTTGAATTATTCATTCACTGGTGTAGTGTTTGGAGCTTTAGTGATTATTTTCACTTACTTTTAGAATCTACAATTTTTCACTTTTTTTGCTTCATTTTGTTTAGCTACAATAATACTGTGCTATTAGATGAATGTTTGCGATTCTAGTCCAGATTAGGAGAGCGCTCATATTGTGAACTGAGTCACTCTACGCAAATGAACAATGCTAATGTCTCAAAAGAATGTGGGAGGCTCTCTTATACCTGACACAAAAAGGATGGAAGACATAGAATTGACAAAAAGAAACTGATTGGTCCCCACACAAGCATCATACACTTACTGCTGACAATGAGCCATTTGTCCACAAAATTATTAGCTGTTCTTTCTTGCGAATTTCCAATTACTGTTACAGTTTTACCCTAAACAGTTTCAAAAGTTATTAGGAATCCTTTCTTCCATCATTTTGTTTTAATGTAAGTTGTGGAAAACATACTGACATTCCTGGATTGGGAATATGACTAAAAGTCAAAAGTTATTTCTGAAAGGTATGTTGCTTCCCCTGAGGCAGAGGCAGCCTCAGTTGCTGAGAAAATATTTAGACAGGCAAAATAAAGCTTTAATAGCTCATTCAGCATCCATCTGTGAAACCCACCACCCTTTCCAAAATGAGCAGCACTGCTGTCCAACCTTAGCTCTCTTTCTCTATTCTGTAACATTTCAACAGAGTGGTGGGTAAAACCCTGCAGATAGAACAGCTTAGGCATTTTAATTTGGAGTAGGGAATTTTCTCACCTAAAGCTCTCACTAGATGACACTGTTCTACTATCAAAATGACTTCTGGTTGTAAGTACAAACATGCTTTCCAGTGCTTTGCTTTCTTTCTTAATGAAGATGCTACATTTTTAAAGAGTTTGCCTTTTGTAAATTTAAAATTGTGCCAATTGCAAATAAAAATCATTAATTTTTCAAACTCTAAAAGGAAGAATCTTTTTGGATTGTAACCAGTGTATTTTTTTATTTCCAAAGTATGAAAATTTTTGATGTGTTCTCACATTCTTCAAATTAATATTCTAAACGGTCTCCAGTAATAATTACTAACACATCAGGTACAACCCTGATTGCTTTATGTATGTTAAGCAGTGTAATGCTCACAGCAAGCTTCAGAGTCATGTGAGATTATCCTTTTTTTAAAACTATCATTATTTAAGAAACCTAGAACATGGAGAAGTTAAAATATCCAGCTTAACCTGTTAAGTGACAAGGCTGTGTAACTGAGGACCCTATGTTTGACCATTATTGTTGGCTTCCTCACTTTCTCAATAACTAGTAATTGATCAACATTATTGATTCTAATTTGATTCTCTTCAAAAAGCAAAACATCCATTTTTTTAATATTTTGACTTTAGCCTAGTAATTCCAAAATGAAGTTCTACATCAGTAACATGGAGGTATAAAGGGATAGAGAGTAGAGAGGGAACTCATAGATAGAAATTTGAGCTCTATCGTTTACTGGGTATGGACTTTGTACAAGTTCTTAACTTGCTACAGCCTTGTAAGTAGTCAGTGAATTAATTCTTCAAAATGTCCAGTACAATTTGTGAAATGCAGTTGTAATTGTTTGAAATATTGTTCAAATAAAATTTAATTCTTTCTGAATGCCTTTCTAGGTCAGCTAAAAAATATTTATTTTAAGCACAGAATGAACTATCTTGATGATAAAGATGTACTAATGAAAAGCTTAAAAATGTAAATATTTATGGACTTCTATCTGAAATCAGTTAGCTTTAGTGAAGCTAATTTGTAGTATTATTTTATGTCATTATTGTTAAATTTATTGAAGTTTTCTATTTTGAAAACTAAGTCATTTTATTTGCATATAATAATCTAAGAATCAGGCAGCCATTCTCCTACAAGACAAGATAAACACAAGGATGTATTAAAAGTCTGCTGTATTTTCTTGGTGTGGACTTATCTTACAAAATCCTTTGGTCTTCAGTTCTTCTAATGACCTTTTTCAAGTATGTTCTCAAAAATATCTGCTTATTTTTAAGCAAGTTCTCCGATGCTTATAAAAGCTTCTGAATGTATACTTTACCTTCTAGTCCTGACTAGACTCTAACATGATTACTTTTCATGTACCCTTTAAAGCTGAAGTTATTTTTTTCTCTTATGTCTCTGTACAAAGCTAAAGTCTTCCTATTAAGATCACTTCCCCATTCTTTTTAGATTCAAAAATAAAGCCTATATCTCTGAAAGCTCATGTCTTTCATTTCTTTATTGGGTCATTAAAAAGATTGCTAACTTCCTGTTAATTCCATCACCTTTATAAAAATGCATATAAATGAATCACAGCATTCAATTCCATAATATTTTTTCATTCTATTATTTTCAAAATTTTCCAACACCTTGTTTTTTCTTTACTTTGACATAATTTTTAATGACCCTTGCCCAACTAAACTTTTCCCTTTTCCTTTCATACCCTAAGGATCACCAAAAATTATCCCCCAAACCAAATAACTAAGTTAAAAATCTTAATGCCCACCAACAATCTCTTTTCTGACAAGTTACATTTCTGTTGTTTCCACAAAATGATTCTTCCATGACATTTAATTCCACTGTTTACTGCTTTCTCCTTCTGTTTTCAGCTACCTCTGCATTTCCTCATTTCTTATGCTGTTTGGATGTTTGAATCTCATCATTGCAATCAATACCTGTTCTCTTCTGTTTCCCTT
This sequence comes from Dolichotis patagonum, assembly GCA_004027295.1. Classification (NCBI taxonomy): domain Eukaryota; kingdom Metazoa; phylum Chordata; class Mammalia; order Rodentia; family Caviidae; genus Dolichotis; species Dolichotis patagonum. The sequence continues at coordinate 87,929 of PVJX010002183.1, read as the reverse complement.
ATTTTACTACAGAGAAATGATATCTTCTCCTGAAACAAATGTTCTATATATATGCATTGTTCTCTGCTCCTGAAGGCCTCTCTCCGCAGCCTGTATACACTGTCTCTCAAATCATCTCTCCTCTTTCTACTGTTTTCATTTTTATCAGCAATAAAATGGTGTAGCATTTTAAATATTTAAGAATATCTGTTCCATGCAGTCATGCAAAAACTAATATAGAAAAGGATATAAATTTGTCATAAGTAGAAGACAATGAAATAAACAAGGAAAAAAATATTTATTACCATCTATCTAAGTAGAAAAAGAATAAAAACAGGGGATCGATAAGCACCAGAGAAGCATCATGAGACCAGGACCTATTTTTGTAGCAATAGCTTACTCGGATTCATCTGATTTAAATCGCTTTCAAAGGAAATACACAAATCTATCCAAATGAGAGCACCCATCATTACACATACACAGAATAGAGATGCACCAAGTGGTTTACCAGAAGTCTTTATTAATTGCCATTGGAGAGCTAGTACAACTGGAGAACTATAATAAAAATATTGTGAGGAAGATTTTTTCCTTGTTTAACCTCAGTTCTTTTATAATTTATTAATTTATAAACACATTATATATCAAAGTAGAAGAAAGTAAAATATACTCTAAAAATTACCTTTTATTATCTTTGGCGAAATTGTTTGCTATAAATGTTTTAACACAACACTTCTATCTTTAACAGAGTCTCAGTCCTAATGTTTTGCTTCTTTTCCTTTCACGACGACTAAATAAATCAGTGCTAGCCATTCCTTGAAATCCAGTAAACTTATTCACACCAAAACCTCAGAATCATCTTGTATTTTTTCATTTTTTTAAGAATATGTCACTCACATTAATATTGACATGCCTACCTATAGGATCTGAAAGATTTCAGGATCACTGATTAAACTAGGATAAATTTCTTTGATGTAAACGTATTAGAGAAAAAGTTTATTAATACAGAGTCCCAAAGAAGCTCTCCAATTTTGTCTTGCTTTCAAATTAAATTTGTCTCTTCAAAGCACTTTTTGTTTTCTTCTCACTTCATTGATTAGCTAACTTTTCCTTTTTGTTCTGAAATGACCATGAGCTTCTTGCATTTATTACTTTTTCCCTTGATGTTCCTTTTTGATCTTCAATTTATATGTGCTCCATGAATCTGAAAATTTCTCTCAATTTTCTGTTTTCATTTACTCTATCTTGGTTTGATTATTTTAGCCCAAATATCTCTGAAAGGAGATTGAAAGAATGAAATTACATTAAATATTTAATTTCTTGTTAATATTATGCTATAGATGAAAACATTATGAGAATGTCTTTTGATATAGACCTGCCATTCACTGATTTGCTTTGTCTTTCTTAAATGAAAAATCTATCTACAATGAAAAACAGACAAAGTGTGTTTATTATACCTGTATAGTAGGTTATCTTAATATAGCGTTATCTTAATATAGTGATGTTATATGATATTTTGTAAGGAAGTAAAAACATCAATTGTATGAAAGTATAGAAAATTATTTAAACATACTTGTAAGTTGGGCTGAAAAAAATAACCCATTAATAAAAGCTGCATAATGACTTAGTAATAAGTTGGAATTTATTTTAAAAGGAATTACCTTGATAGTAAATCTATTATTTTAAAATATGGCTGAAAGAGTTTGTAGATTTTTAGTTCTTTTCCTTTTTTATCGTGCATTTTTATATGGCTTATTTTATATGAAACCAATATAGTCTAAAGAAGTTAAAAGATCATCAATCAATAAATGATAAAGATGGGATAATATGATTAATATAATGAACTCCATAGAGTTATGGTTAATATTAAATGTGATTATAAAAGGGTGCCTAGTAGATGAGCAATGATGTTGAAATGTTTGAGGCAGCAGCAGAAAAGATGTCTCTTGGTTATGTCTATGTTTACGTTTATGTTTTGGAGGTATTTTATTTGAAAAACTGTGAAACTATGAGACATATACCAATGCTGAACTGTGGCCAGTACTAGCGGTGATAGAGAGGGACAGAAATTTCAAAATGTGACCAACTGAAGAAGGGGTCAATTTCCTACAAGACTTGGAAGGAAGAAAAAATGGTACATGGATGTGGGTTCATCTCCTCAACCAAAGATGGAGAACACGGTCTTGGCAAACATCAGTTTACTAATACGTATGATGGGTTTATGTTATTTAAAGTCAAATCATAGACATGAAAAATTTAAGTAGTACCCACATCAATTCGGCGTTGGTATGGTATTTTTAATGAGCTCCCTACTTGGTCAAATCACGTTCCTCATTGTAGCTGCATCTGTTTTCTTCCTTTGGGTGCTACATGTAGTTCAGTAAGATGCCAAACTATGTAATGAGAGTAGATATATTTTTTATGCTGCTATTATAACGAATTAATTTTCTGGTTCCTATAGCTTTCATTAGGTCAAAGATAGTAATGTGCTGATTATAGAAATAAAGTATTCATTTAGAAAACAGTTGATCTAACATGAACTAACTTCTACAGATACAGTGATGAGTGGGACTTGATCATAGTCTAATGAAATGGAAAGTTCCAAATAAGAAACCAAAATATCAATTATTCGATAGTGGAAGAGCATTTTATGTCCATAAGACCATGCGTTTTTTTACCTCCAGCTATGGCAAACATGACAGCAATCCTCAGCTAATGCCCTTTGCCATGTACATGTGGTTATTCTGTGCCCATTCTCTGCAGTACGTGTAGCCAACAAGTGAATGTGTTTAAAATATGGAAAAATTCCTGCCAACATTGTTGCCATGACACCTCCATGCTTCTGGGATCTTTTCAAGGCAGTCTGGAACACTCTACCCAATCTATTTATTCTGTCTTTCATCTGGGATCAGTTTGCATGCCTAGCCTTCAGTTTGCCTACTTCAATTTCCCTTATAAGGGATCTTCATCCAACGTGATCTCTCCATAATTAATCCAAGAATACTGGTGCTTGCTTATAGGGTGCTAACACAACACTCAGCTGAAGCAGTGAAAAGAGGAGGGATTTCTCAGGGATGATGTGTTTACATTTAGGAAAGGCTACAACTACACATAACACTTAAAAAGTATCTTTAGACTAGTTAAGTTCGTCTTTGATTAGCCTTTTCTCTCCAATTAATTGGCTCTGCAGATCCACAATCAAATTAAGTCCCGTGAGTTGAAGTTTTTTAATTTGTGAGAACCACCAGTTAAAGTGAAAATGCTACAAAGTACTTCCTTTTAAAAATATTTCACACTCATATTTTACTACTGTTAGTATTTGAGAGAATCAGTGAGAGGAACCTACAGTCAAGCTGTGGAGAGAGGCATAGCTAGGGGATCTCAGAGTCAGGTAATGAGTCAAAGTTAAAGGAAGTAACAAAAAGACCAAAGATTCCCTCCAAAAAGTGGTTGCTGTCATACCAATTCTTAGGTAATAACATTAACCATTTTGTTCATATTGTAAACCTTACAACTAAACACAGTTTGAATTACGTAAGTTCCAGGCTCCCAGATTTACTGGAGTTTTTGTGTACCTACTCTTAGTTTAGGATCTAGTGTGTAATGGATAGCAAAAAAATTTCTCTCTCTCTCTCTCTCTCTCTCTCTCTCTCTCTCATATTTGTTAATTTATGACCCAATTAACAAATGTGTCATAAGAGCCAGGGACTGCAAGAATTTAAGGTTTCAGCAGTACATGAGACACATCCATGCTCTACTGGAGTTTTCATTCTAGTGGGAGAAAGTCATTAATAAATGAAATAAATGTAGTGAAGAAACACAGAGCAAGCAAGGACTAGAGAATAACTGGGAGTGAAGAGGGTGCTAATTAAACGGCATAGGTAGGGAAGGCATAGAAGACACTGAGCAGAGACCCTTTGGGGAAGAGTACTCTGAGTTGAGGAAATAATGAGTGTAAAGATACTGAGGCAAAGCGAGTTCATGGAAACCTTGACTATCTGCAAGATGATCAATGTAGCTGAATCGGGGTGTGAAGTGTTACTGGAGACAGGCAGTGAGACTGCACCTGTGGACAGGTGCAGCATGCAGTGTGGGGGGCTGGCTTTCTTTAACATATCAAATAGAAGTTCCAATTACAGAGAATTCTGTAGTAACTTGCTAGAAATCTTTTCATATTTTAAAGTCTCTGTAAAGCACATCTATTTCATAAGTGACCATTTTAAATAAGACTTTCTTCCAAAGAGTGCACCTTAGGAGGTCTGCTGTTGGCAAAGAGGTCTAATCTTCAGAGCCTGGTACATTCAGCTGTACCGATGTACAAGCTTACAATGTGGTATAATTTAGTCGGCAGTTGTGTTCTCCAATAATATGTTACTTTTGAGACAGTCTGATATTTGACGTCTTGATTATATTTTATTTTAGCTATATTCAAGTTAATATCTTCAATGAGAGCAAGTTAACTATCAAAACAAATGATTTTAATTTTCAGAAAAAGTGCTATTTGCAAAAATATGCATTTGGGTAATAGTATTTTAACCGAAAGAATATCAGTGTCTGATCCAGGAGTACGTAATTGCTGATATATTGATGTACATATAAGAAAATCTGTAGCAATTTTTGAAATTCTTCCTGAATTAAAATATATTTAATAAATTAACAGTTTTCAGTAATAATATAAAAATACTTTGCAATGTTACATATTCTAATTTCTTTCATGACTTAATTTCTTTATTTTATCACAAATAGTTCATTGATTTTTAATAGTATATGCACATAATATACCTCAAAAACAGTAAAATTTGGTAGTATTATAATATGCTGCAATACAATTTAGCATATGATTTACTAATTTTTTTGTCTTTTTGAGACAGGGTCTCACTATGCAGTCCAGGTTGGCCTTGAGCTCACTTCTTAGCCCAGGCTGGTCTGAAATTCTCAACGATCTTTCTGCTTCAGCCTCCCAAGTGCTGGGATTATAGGCATGAGCCTGTATGTCTTACTCAAGCATATAATTTACTTATAATTTATTTATTCAGCTAAACATATAGTCTTTTCATTCTGTCTACTAGGAATGAATAACTATTTTAAAAGGTTAACCTTCTAAACAATTTCATCATGATCAGCAAAATCACAATACTTAAAAAATTATATATGAAGATTAAAAGTTAAAAGTCTAGTAATATTTCATTTCAAACTATTTTTTACTGTCAGAAAATTTAAGACGATTTGACACTGGAAAAAATTTAAGGCAATTTTAATTGGAAAAGTTCATACCAAAGAAAATATTAGATAATAGTCTACTTGCTTAATTTTGCCTTCTTTTTATTCATCTTCTCCTTTTACATTTTCTTATGGCACAAAAGACCTAATGAACTATTTAATCTCAACTTGGGGGGTGTTTGAATTCTCTGTGACCAGACTGAGAAGGTAATTGGAGAATTCCAATCAAAATGTATATTTATCTTTTTCTTTTACTTGAGGGCTTGTCAGATACTTTTAGGAAAGGAATGATTAAGTTTCATAATATAGCTTACAGTATCACTATCTTCTAGTTAATTGGGCAATTTGCATTTAAAATAGATGAATTTAATTCCTTTGACTGTGTATGTGAGACTCTGTCCAAAATAGCATCAATAAATAATGAAGATCCTAAAAGCTGATTTTGATATTAGAAAGAAAGAATATAATTCTCCAACAGAATGTGGGCAAAGGTTTAATATAAAGTAAAATGAAAGAAAAGAGAAATAAAAAGCCTTTAGAATGTGAAATTTAATTTAAGACTTGATTTGTGTGGAATGTGTTAGCAAACTTCTGTGACTTGCTATATTTAACTAACTTGGTATCCAAATATTTTAAAGTTTTATTTTGTTACACATTTTGGTGTTGGAAATTTTTCAGGATGGTAAAGAATATTTTCAAAACGGAGAAGTTAGTTATGTACTGTTCCAGTACAGTCCCAGCCTTTTTCTTTTCCTATTAAAAGTGGGTATATTGGAGTCTCTGGGGCATGTTGGAAACAGATGCAAATATATATGAGATAAACAGAGAATTACAGATAAATAAACTCAGTACAGGAGATATTAGTTATCTTCCTGAAAGAGTATGTGTGGAGAAAAACATCAATATATTTGGGATAGGGGAAAAAGTGCCAAGTCTCTAATTTGTAGAAGGGACCATGGATATAAAAAATGCTATCTATTCTCCTATGTTAAGAAAATATCAACTTAATAAAATATCAACTTAGTGTATTCCTAAAACATGAAGAACAGTGACAAATACTAAAGAAAACTAATTTAGAATATTAGTCCAAGAAATGTTACTTTGGTCTAAAATAGATAAACAGGAACCTAGTTTACCCTCCTATCTTAAAAGTTTTTAAAAATATAAAGTATTTGAAATTATAGCTCTCATGATATTGGACATATTGGGAATGGAAGGCAGCAATCTGCATGAGCTGGGAAACAGATTTGTAATCCCTTCAGTCACCCCAACTCTCTGGCTTCCAGGTTCCAGTAAAAGAAAGGGGAGCCAAGGTGGATCCAGATATTCTCTCTGTGTTAAAGAGATTGCTCTGCAGGTTGAGGAAAAATGGGTGAGTGGGGTAGAGTTTGTAGGACACAGTTTGAAGGGACAGTGGGGTGTTGCACATAGAGAGGCTTCAGAGAAACTCCACCTCAAGTATTTCTTCCAGAACTTTCCCGCACATGCATGTGAGAAAACTGTCTGATCCAGGGAAAGAACCATGACAAAGAATTAGGGAAGTGGTTTCCAAAGTTCAAACAGCCAGACTGAAAGGACATCAGAGAGAGAGCCACAGAGGAATTATCACAGTAGCAGAGAAAATTCATCTTAGATTGAATTCTGCTCTAGTCTTGCTTAACAATGAAAAAATGCAGTGCAAAAGAAATTTTTTTCTGGAAATATAAATAACTTCCAGGATGAATGCCAACATAGTTTTTAGACCATAAAATTATAAAGCACCCAACAGATAAAATTTATAATATCTAGTAACAAATAAAAAAACTAAAAAGTATGCAAAGAAGCAGGGAAATAAAATCACAGTGAGAAAAATCAGTCAACCAATTCAACCAAAAATAAAATAGATGATAAAATTGGTAGAAAAGAAATGAAAAGTTATTGTACATTCAAGAAGGTAGATTAAACACTCTGAAAATAGACATAGAAGATATGAAAAAGTCCAAAAGAAAATTCTACACATGAAGAATTACAATGTCTGTAGTAAAAGACATACTGGTTGGAATTACAAATAGATTAGATCTTGTAGAAGAAAATGTTGATAAACTTGAAGACCATAATTTGTACTGTTCACAGTAAAACACAAAGAGAAAATACAAACAAAATAAAAAACAAATCCACTGGCAAAATAATAAAACATCAGTGAGACATGAGTCAAACTCAAGTAATGAAATAAGTGTTAAATGGAATTCTAGGTGACATAAGCAAAGGCAAATTTTTGAATAATGATCAAAGTCAGAAAACTATCAAAGTAAAGACCTAATACTTTAAACCATCCCAAACTACATGTGATTTGAAGAAAAAGTAGACAGAAAAAGTTATATACAGAAGAACAAAGTTAAAGATGACAACATATTTTAGTGTAACATTATCTTTAAACTACTAAAAGAAAAAAATAAAATGTCAAACTGTCAACTTAAGAGTTTATCATTCAAGGAAAATCTTACAAAAATGTAGTAAAAGACTTTGCCAGACATAAAAAAAAAATTGAAAGATTTCCACAATACACTTGGCGTTTATCAGTGATGGCAAACTTTTATAGACAAGTGTTCAAACTGAAACTCAAAACTCACTTATTTTCACTGAAATTAAACTTGAGCTCTGAGGTTTTAGTTTAGAAAAACAACTCTTATATTTACACCTTTTTGTAAAAAGAGAAACAAGTAATATGCTTGCCATGGGTTCACCACTTCTGAACTATGTGAGAGTTAAACTTAATTGTGTCAGCCTGATTGGTTTGGGAGTTGCCCAGGGGATTAATAAAGCATTCCTATCTCTGTGTGTGTCTGGATGGCATATGAAAAAATGACCCTCTGGTCTCTATTTGGTCCCTGGCCCTTTCCTCTCTGCACTGTTACCTTGCTTTATTTTCTAGAAACCATTCACTGAGCATAGTTTCTTCACCTTGCCCTTCTGTAGGACATGATTCTCCTGCTTTAGAGCCAGCTAACAGTGGACGACATCCTCTGAAACTATGAATCAAACTAAATCTCTCCTCTTTTAAGTTGTGAGTACTGGTTATTGTGTCCCAGTAACAGGAAAACTAATATGCAATGTAAGAATCCTAGGAAAAATCTTTTAAGCCAAAGAAAAGTGTTAACAGATGGAAATAAAGATTTAAACAATGACTATAGAACACCAAAATGTAACAGTATGGAGAATTATAAAAATATTTTTCTCTAATCATCCAAAACTCATTAAATAACAACACTATAGCTTGTAGTGTGTTGAATAGTATATACCAATAATTTTTATGTACATGAAAAATGTGCTCTTTTTTCAGAATCAATAAAGCATTATGTAATATTTTCTTTTAGGTTTGTCAACCATTCTATAACACTGATTACAATTAAAATCTCCAATATATTGATTCATATTAGAAAAATTACAAACTTTATCTTGGTTACTTTTCTCTCATTGCTGAGACAAAATACTTGACACCCAAATGAGGGAAGGAAAGGTTTATTTAGCTCACAGTTTGTGGAGATTTCAGTCCATAATCAGTTGGCTTCAGGTCAGGATGGTGTAGCTGAGGGGTGACATGGTAGCTATGGCAGATACCAGAAGTGACAAGAGCAAAAGGACAAAAAAGGACAAGTGCAGCTCTTTACCATCCCTATATTGTATGCTGACTACCCACCCCTGGGTGGGTGCAGCACTGACACTGCCAATCCCAGTGCTAGATAACAAACTGATCACAAATGCTAGGCTCAGCAGCCTCCATGACTGCGTGAGGCTTGTTGGGGGTTGGGGGGGGCACTCAGATACAAACCAAACCCAGATGTAAACCATAACAGTGATTCTTCTTGACTTGCATAATGAAGTTCCTATTTCAATATAAATTTCCATATTATATACTTTAACTCATTTAGATCCAGCATCATTTCAGTGAAAAATATGTCTTGATATAGTCAAGAAAGAATAACTATCTCTCCTCACTTTAGTAAACTATATATTAGATAGTGGCAGGTGGATAAGGTTGTATAGATTAGAATACATTTCCCAGGATTTAAAACCTCAAAATATATGAACATTAGAGCATTAATTTTTTTGCCATTGTAGAAATTAAAGAAATTTTGCATAGCTCTAGACTTTATTTCTGGCTATATATTTATTTCAGTGTTTTTCATTGTGGTGTCTCTGCAATCTTTTCAAGAAATTGTCCAAGTTCTTATTTGTCTTTCTATTTCAGGCACTGCCAAATCATATTATCTTTAAGAACCTGGCTTACACAATAAATTGGACATACCTAAAAACACACAGAAAACTAGTTAGATCAACAAAAAAATCAGGAAAAGTAAAACAAATTATTTACTTACAGATACAAAAAGGAATGATAGTAAATAAACCACCCATCTCAGCAACATCTCTCAATGTTACAGCCTCAACTCACCAATCAAAGGTACAGACTAGCATACTGGATCAAAAAACAATTAAAAACCTATTATATTCGTGAAACTCATGTAATCCAAAAAGACATTCCTAGTCTAAAAATTAAAGGATGGAAAACAATATTCCATGCAACTGGACCCCCAAAACAAGCAAGAGCAGCAATTTTAATATCTGACATAGTAAACTTCAAGTTAAAATGAATCACAAGAGACAAAGAAGGTGACTACATACTAATTAAAGGAATAATCTGACAAGAAAAATAACATTGCTAAACATATATGCACAAAACACTGAAACACGTGTCTTCATAAAACAAAAACTGCTGAAATTAAAAGATCATATAAACATTAACACAATCATAGTAAGGGATTTTAACACTTCACTTTTGCAAAGACACAGACCAACTAAGCAAAAAACAAATACAGAAATTTCAGAGCTGAACCATACCCTAGAACATATGGACTTAATTGGTATATGCAGAGTATATTCTACCCCTTTATAACAGAGTATACATTCTTTTCAGTAGCACATGATACTTTTTCCAAAATATATCACATGCCAGTCCACAAACCCTTTCTTAAGTAAATATAAAATAATTAAAATCACCCCATGTATACTACCTGTAATGAAAATAAGAATTAGTGAAAAAATAAATTTTGGAAAGGACAAAATCTCCTAAGAAATTAACATACTCCTAAATTAGCAATGCATTGCAGAAAAAAAATCAAAGAAGAAATTTAAAAAGATTCTGCAAGATAATGACAATGACTGTACAATGCAATGAAGCCTCTGGAACATTACAAAAGCAGTTCTAAGAGAAAAATTCATCCAAAATAAATGCTCACATTAGAGAAACAGAGAAGGCCTAATAAATAACCTTATGAAAAATCTTAAGATATTTGAGCAACAACAAACCAGTACCAAACCAAAATTAAGCAGAGAATTTATAAAGGTGAGAATGGAGATCAATAAAACTTAGATAAAAAACCCTGTTAAAAAATCAGTGAATAGAAGAGCTGGGTCTTTGACAGAATAAATAAGATAGATAAGCCTTATCAAGACTCATCAAGAGAAAGAGACAAAAGAATCATACCAATACAATTAAAAATGACAAAGTTGAAATCGTAACAGACATTTTCAAAATCCATAACATAGTAACTACTTTGAAAAATTGTTTTCCATCAAATTAGCAAATTTTGAAGAAATAGACAAATTCCTGGACCTACACAAACTACCCAAACTAATCCAAGAAGACATAAATATGTTTAACAATCCAATAGCAAGCAATGAAATTGATTTAATAATAAAATATCTACCAATTTAAAAAACCCAGGATCTGAAGAATTCACTGCTGAATCCTACAAAACCTTTAAGAATATTATATCATCAATAATCCTAAAGCTGTTAAAAGAAATTGAATAGATTGCTCCAAAATTCATTTATGGAAACTATTATCACCCTGATCCCTAAACCAGATAAAGGCCCAACTAAAAAGAGAACTATAGGCCTACCTCTTTCATGAATATAGAAATAAAAATCCTCAGCAAGATATTAGCAAACAGAATGCAGCATATTATAAAAAAATATATCATGAACAAGTAGGTTTCATCCAAGAGATGCAAGATGGTTGAACACAAATGTAATGCATCATGTAAACAGGAGCATGTTAAAAAACAACAGAATCATAAGATATAGAGTAGGCTTTCAGCAGAATCCCACTCCCTTCATAATTAAAACTTCTGAAGAAAACAGACATAGAAGCACCATACATGAATATGATAAAGGCTATTTATGACAAACCAATAAGCATCATGCTAATGAGTAAAAACTAAAAGTATTCTTACTAAAATCAGGAACAAGGCAAACATGTCCACCATCACCTGTGCTACTCAGAATAGTACTTGAAACAAAATTAGCCAGAGCAATTTGGCAAGAGAAAACAATAAAAGGGACACATATAGGAAAGGAAAAACTCAAATTATTATTTGTAGATGACATGATACTCTACATAGAAGATCCAAATAACTGCACTAAAAAACTCTTAAAATTAATAACTGATTTCAAAGAAGTAGCAGGATACAAGATCAACACACAAATCATTAGCATTCATGTATACCAACATCAAACATGATAAGAAGGAAATTCCAAAAATAAGACCATTTATCATTGCTTCAAAAAAAAATACCTAGGAGTTAAACTAATGAAGGAAATGAAATACCTCAACCAAGGAAACTACAATACTCTGAAGAAGAAAACTGATGAAGACATCAGAAAATGGAAGATGTCTCTTGCTTCTGGATAGGCAGAGCCAATATTGTCAAAATGGCCATACTTCCAAAACTGTATATGGATCCATGCAGTCCCAACCAAAATACCAACAGCATACCTTACAGATATAGGGAAAATAACCCTAAAATGCATATGGAATCAGAAGAAACCCTGAATAGCCAAGGTAATTTTGGGCAAGAAAAGCAAAGCAGACATACTAACCTTCAAGCTATACTACAAAGCAATAGTGATACATATGGCATGGTACTGGAACAAAGCAGACAAGTGAATCAGTGGAACAGAACAGAGGATACAGAAATGTTCTCAGAGGTATCCAATTATTTGATCTCCAACAAAATGTATAAAAGCATATGTTGGAAGAAAGATAGTCTATTCAACAAGTGGTATTGGGAAAACTGTTTTGTAGAAGAATGAAACTGAACACCTATCTCTCACACCATGTACTAATTAAAATCAAAGTGTATCAAAGTGTTAAACATTAAAACAGAAACATTAAATCTTCTGGAAAATAAAATAAAATAAAACAATTGAAGACATAGGTGCAGGAAAGGATTTTCTAAACAGAACTTCAAAAGAAGTAGCAGCAAGAATCAACAAGTAGGATTATATCAGACTGAAAAGTTTCTGTACAACAAAAGAATTAATCAATACAGTGAAGAGAAAACCTACACAATGGGAAAAAGGTTTTGCTAGCTACTCCTCAGACAGAGGACTAATGTCTAGAATATACAAAGAACTCAACACACAAACAAACAAAGACAGAAAGACAAAGAAACCACCTGAAGACCCAGTCAAGAAATTAGCTAGAGCAATGAACAGACACTTCACAAAGGAAGAAATGAAAATTATATATATATATATATATTTTTTTTTTCTGGTCAATAGAGAAATGCAAATTAGGTAGTGCTAACATTATATCCTACTCTGAAAAGAATGGCAATCATCAGGAAAATAAACAGCCGCAAATGTTGGTGTGGCTGTGGTGGAAAAGGAACTTTCCTGCATTCTCCGTAGGAATGCAAATTGGTACAGTGATTATGGAAAACTATATGGAGATTTCTCAAAGAATTCAAATTAGAAATTTCATATGACTCACCTATTCCTCTGCTAGGCATCTTCCCTCAGGTGCTTAAGTCATCATAGCTCAGTGATACATGCATACCGATGTTTATAGCAGCACAATTTGTAATAGCTAAGTCCTGGAAGCAGCCTGTATATCCATCAATTGATGGCTGGATAAACAAAATGCAGAATCTATGTATAATGGAATAGTACTTTGCTATGAAGAATGAGAAATTTGTAGGAAAATGGATGCACCTGAAAAATATAGTATGAATGAAATAAATCAAACATAACCTTAACTACTATATTGCATCTTTCATTTGAGCGAGGCAAAGTACAAAGAAAATGATAAAGGATGGATAGAAAGTGATAAAGGAACTGATTTTATCCAACATGGAAGTAGTCCAAGGGAACAAAGGTGAGGAGTAGGAGGAGGGGAAGGGGAAACGAGAGGAATAAGCAGGTGCCCTTGATAGGATCCTAACTCCAATTAATGTAAACATTTCATGCTTATGTAATCAGAAGCTTAGAGAGACAATATCAACAAGTATGTAAGAAGTGATAGGAGAAATGGAGAAGGGGAGAAGGAAAGGAAAGAGTTTAAAAAACAAGCTGTAATATGTACATGTAACTACTCCCTAAGATGATTTTAAACTATGTGAATTTCGAACATATAATAATAAAGTAAAATTTAAAAGAAAGGAAGCAAAAAAACAAACATGACTTTCATTCAGAATGATACCACAGTAGAATTTCAGCTTGGAAAATGCATTCAATCAATAATGCTGAATGCCAGCAGTACAGTAAGATACCATAGTATACAAGGTATGAGCAAAATATATGGTGAATGTTTACATTGAAAAAACAATTATTTCAGTAAAAGACGCACTGCCATTGATGACCCTAATCATAGTCAGGGGTTGCAAGGAGAGAAATTACAGAAAGGACACATAATGTATAGTATCATTTTTGTAATGGTCCCGTGCAGAGTCAAATACAAAGAAAGTGCAAGAAATCTGTCTACAACACTAAAGACCTGGAAAATCCAGCTCAGGGCCTGGATCTCATGGCAATATCCTGCATGAGTTCAGCTGAAAACCTAGAGCCCAAGACAATAAATCAGGCAAGTCTATTTCACAGATCTGTGTTGGGAAGGCCCAAAGGTCAATAGTGGATGCTAGAAAGTCTTTGTCAGTGGGGTGAAGGATCTGTGCCAGTAAGTTGAAGGTTCTATAGTGGAGCCAGGAACACACTCAAAATAAGGATTAGGGCTCCCCCTAAAAAGTACCACAGCCATCCTCATCAGCAGTGAAGTCCTAAGCTCCTCTGATGATGATAACAGCTGAGTACATATCAGGAAGCCAGTGAGACAAACTCCTCCAGGAGATTAAACAGCACGTATCTTCCCCTCTGGAGCCAGGAAATGATGCTCGAAGTAAAGACTAAAGCCATTTTCAGCACTAAGGTCCTGAGCTCCTCCGATGGTAACAGCTGAGTGCATATCAGGGGATCCAGCATGACAAGCTCCTCCAGGAGAACCAATGGCTCCAAACAACACCACTTAGGAGAACCCACAATGCTACTCTTCCTCTCCCGGTCTCCTTTTAATGCTGACAACAGTCCTCAGGTTTATTCATGCTCAGCACCATGCTGACTCAGTTCAGCTGGTGTTTAAGTTGACCACCAGTTACCAATCTACTATACCCTTCAAAATATTCTCCCTTGCTTCAAATATACTTTTATCTGTTCTTTCTTGCCACTTTCTGAAGAGTTCTGAAAGTCCACTTTCATTAGTGTCTATGAGATGTGATTAATAAATGCAGAGAATACTGCTGTGCAGTGCCATCAAACTGAAATGTAGGGCTCTAAATATATTATCTGTGTCCTTATCCACCATATTCATCTTATCTAGCACTATCTGACTCCTGGCTCTTCCCCAAAGACAGGAAGAACAAGAAAGGGAAATATTTTGAATTGATTCAGGACACTGAGCAGTCACAACAGCACAACTAAAGACAGATGCTCATGAAAGAGGATTTCCAGACTTGCTTCAGAAAGTAGCAAGAACCATATATTTTGCGGGGGATTAATGGCAATGTCTTACTGTAATACATTTTTAAAAAATTAATTACCATATTTTCAAGTATTTCTTGTAATTTAACTTGGAAGTCAATTAAAATATGCTGTTTTGTGTTGTGGTTTTTGTCTGGATGTTCCCCCAAATCATCATGTGGTCATGGTGTGTGTAGGGGGGATCTTTTGAAGGTGGCTGAATCTA
Source organism: Dolichotis patagonum (assembly GCA_004027295.1). Lineage (NCBI taxonomy): Eukaryota > Metazoa > Chordata > Mammalia > Rodentia > Caviidae > Dolichotis > Dolichotis patagonum. The sequence continues at coordinate 72,676 of PVJX010002183.1, read as the reverse complement.
GTGTTTGTAGTTGGTTCGCTGTGTGAGTGTTGACCTGCTCTGGGTTGAGTAGCCCACATAAAATATAAAGCAGGGAAAGATGCTTGTTCCTCCCTTTTCCCCTTTTGCCCTTTTTGCACTTGTTGCTTGTAGCCCCCATGACCAGTTGCCCCTTAGCCATGCCACCTGCTTGGAGCCCATTGAGTATGGACTGAGACCTCCAAAACTATACTAAATACACTTTTCCTTCTTTCATTTTAGTAGTCAAGTATTTTGTCCCAGTAACAAGAGAAAAGTAACCAAGACATTTTGTTAATTCACTTACATGTTTTTATCAAGAACTATTAAGACATTAGCATGATTATTCACAGCAATATGCATATTTCAAGTTACCATTAATTTCATTTCAGTTCCTATGTCTCTTTCTTAGGTATTCCATCCATCCATCCTCAATTCTAGTGATCTATACATAGCAAAATAGTGATTGTGTAGAGAATCAAATCACTTTTAAAATTAATAAATTATATCAGTGGTTTCTCAGTGTAAAAATCTTTGGTGACTATGAATTGTTAGCTTCACAGGCTGTAACCTAAGGGTGAGGCTGACTTTCCATTTATGTCCTGCCATTGCCTAAAGGTAATTTGTGCACATGTGATCAGAGAGTGGAGGGTACAAGAGAAGGAGAAGGTAGAAACTCAAGCTGATTCTGTGATACTTATTATCCAAGGAATTTGAGTAGAAAATACAAAATTTGCATTTTTGTTAATCAAATCATATAAAATCTATTCTACTGTAGCACTTTTCAAATTTTAATGTCCATAGAAATCAACCAGAGCTTCTTAATATGTAGATTCATAGTCAATGGTCTTAAAAGAGACCTGTGGTTCTGCATTTCTAACTAGCTCCAAAATCTTACGAATGTTTCCAGTCCCCATAGCACACTTGGAGGTAGCAGAGATCTGTAAGTGATGTTCATAAACTGTATTTGAGATCTTGGGAGGGGTTTGGTTTTATATATTAACAGGTAGTTGAACGAGCCAACTCTTCCTTTTTTATTTTAAAATGTCTCCACACAAAAGGACACATACACATACACACACACACACACACACACACACATAAGCACACACATCTGTTAATTGACACATTGTTTTAAACTAACCTTTGTAGGGTAATACAGTTAAGGGCAGGGATATTATTCATAAGATATTTTCTACTTACCTGACTGTATGGTGGTTAGCTTCTATTGAATCATTAGTGATTAGAAAAATCTAAAATGATAGATTTCAGGGATGCTCTATGAATTTGCAAGAATTGTTTCCTAGAAATCAACTGTGCTTGTTAAATTTTAATAATAGTGCAGTCTCTAACAGGCAGAATCCATGTTTTTGGCAAACACAAGTAGCACTGAAGTTTGTTGTGTAGTGTTTGCCAGTGAGTTCTTCAAATTTTAACTATCAAAAAGAAATATGAAATGAAAGCACAGTCCCCAAATCTAGAGGACTGTAACTACCATATGCAATATTTTCCAATTTGTAGTTACAAACACTGAGTGAAAGGGGCTCTCATTCTTATTCATTACTTGCTATTTTCATTGTAAACATACAACCAAGACACTCCAGCCCCAGAGCAAATGTCAAGGAAGGCAGTCAGAAGAGTCCAAATGATAACTTCTCCATTTTCATTTTCACACACAAAGTATGTGCATCTAGAGATAAAATAATTAATACCCATAATAAAATATACCCCAAAGTTATTTTGAAGAAATGTGATAGGGTGACAAGACTTACTGACAACTGCTTTTGAAAAGCAGGTTTATTCTGTATAGTTCTCAAGGAAGCCAGCCACACGGAGCTTGGGTGCACGTGTGAGTGCCAAGGTTGTCTGGAGCAGGAGTAAAGGAGATACCACAGTGCAGATCTTTTGTTGTGGCTTCCAAAGCAGGCATGAGCCGGGCTGGATTGGCAAGGTTGAACAAGTTCAGGATTGGATACTCTGAGGACTTTCTTTGTGCTAATGGCAGTAGTTGTGAGCTCTGATTGTCCAGTGTTTGGCACTGCAGAGGAAATATTGGCTTGGTGCATTAATGTCCTGTAAAAGAGATAATGGGGGTATGGGTTTGCACTGAGTGGATTGCATATGAAAGGGACATCACTTGACCAGTTGTTTCCTATGTGGGCGTTAGCTAATCCTGAGGGGGCAGTTTCTGCAGACCTGCTAGCAAGATGCCAGAGAAGTCAAAGTTTAATCAAATACAGAAGGAAAAGAAAATATGATTAATGCAATACACTGAACAAAAAGAACAAATTTCACCAAGCCTTAGTGAGATTTTTCTCAGTATCTGTGAAAGGAGTTTGACCCCAGAAATGATCCGTATCCACAGACGGTTTAGCAACTGCCAGGGCCACCCTGAAACTTCCCTGAATTAAGTTTTATTACATCATAATCATAATCATTTTCTCAGATAAAATCAGGATCACTATAATTTTCCATGACATTCTCTTTAAGTTTCTATAAGAATAATAAATCACATTTAGCTCACACAAATCACACTTTCCTTGAATTTCTCCTTGAATGAACTTCAATTCAGAAGATAGGAGATGGAGAAAAAAAAAATCAATCTTTTTGTTCCATCTCAGGGAGAAGATTATTTCATATGAAAAAAATCTATCTGGGAACAACACTAGTCCAAAAAAAATTCATTTTTCTTCTCCATTGAAGCTGTGAAGAAGATGGAGAAGACACTGATTACTCTTATAGGGCATGAATGTTGAAAATGGTTAGAATAAATTCTATTAAATTAGATAGATCTATATAAACACTAATAAATTCAATCAAGTGTTACATAGTATTTCTTATAAAATTCTTCTTGGATATCATTTCATATTTTTAAAATACCAATTGTAAAATTAATTTTTAAATTTATTTGGGATAAAAGAAAGAAATTAGATAGATGATAGATAGATAGATATAGCAAAAAACAGTCAGAACTTAGTAATGTTTTCTTAATATTCTGCTGTGTGAATATAGTTTTTCTTTTCATGGATATTTATAGTTAAAATGTTGTGATATATTTTTATTAAAAATTGTGCATGTGACTATATTAGATATTTGTGAGCATTTAAATACTCTGATTACCTTTCTTCTGCCATCCTTCCCACTTTAGAATTTCCTCACTTCTACATACAAAGTTAATTTTATTCTTCCTTTTCTTGTCATTACTCAGGAGCCTGTACCCTCTTCTCATTTTTTTTCTTTCTGTGACCTTCCCTTTATCTTTGCCTTTGTTTCGATACCACTACATCCTTCTTTATTTAATTATGAGGTATTCCACTCTGACTCCGCCTATCATTAAATTTGGGGTCTTCCTTCCTTTCTTCCAGTCTTCCTCCCTCCTCTTTCTTTTTCTCTCTCACTCCTCTTTCTTTATCTTTTTATTGGTAGTGAAAATTGAGTTCAGAGCCTCACACTGAGCTATATCTCCAGTATTTCATTACTATTTTTTTGTTTTATTTTGAGAAAGTGTCTTGCTAAGTCACTAAGTTGCCCAGGTTTGTCTTGAACTAAAGATTTGCTTCATCAATCTCCCAGAGTGCTCAGTATTACAGGCCTGAACTATCAGGCCTGGCTAAGCATAGGGCATTTCAAACATGCCATATGAGACTTCATACTTGGGCAACACTAGTCATGGAATTGTATTGTATTTATCAAGAATGAAGCCAATCTGTTCCTGAACCAGAAAATGCTAACAACATATTAGGATTAAACACCAAGTTGCAATATAGAATGAAAGATATAATGTATGTCAAAAATTGTAAACAAATAATAAAGTGATAGATCAAAATTCAATTATATGAACAATTATATTAAATGTTAATGGGTTAAACACTTATTAAAAGGTAAAATTTAATAAAATGGATGAAAGTCTCAAGCTACATGCTCTCTGAAAAAGACGCTCTTGAAATAAAAGCACAGCTAAACGGAAGCACAATATATGCAAAGGTCTAACACAGAAACATTTCAGAGGGCTGGAGTGGCTATTTTAATATCAAATGAAATCGATATTAAGACAGACTACTATCAAAGAAAAGTAAATATCTAATAAAGATAAGAGGATCAATTAATTAGAAATATATAACAACAAAAATACATATTTGCCTGATACTGTAGTCTTAAAAGCATTACTGTACATAAATTAGGAAAATTAAAGATGTATGTGAATAACTTAACAATCCGAGTTTCAGGTTCCCCTCCAGGTTGTAGTCATTCAGTTTATGCCCATTCTTTCTTTCTGAACTTATTATATATTTACTATTACTACATATATTATACATGTGTGAATATATTCATATATTTCTTCTGTTCTTTACAAGGTTTTGTATATAACATAATGAAGAGTAACAAGATCATAACTTGAGGATAAGAAAACAATTTCTAATAAAACTGAACAAAAAAAGGCTGAGAGGATATTATTAGTCAATTTCAATTTCCAGGAATAATATGCTCATTTAATGAAAATACACTTTTCTAGTACATATTTATAGTTATTAAGATTAAAAATGATGATTATGAATATATTTTCTGGGAATAATATTTTATTAGTTTCACAAATATTGTCTTTCAATATATTACTTTTTACTATAGTGAGTGGAGGTAATAATTTTGAGTTATAGTGAGTGGAGCTATCAATTTTGGTAAATGTACTTGCCTGATATTTTTAATATATTTTTTCCATAGGAAGAAAGCAGTGAAATAGTGTGTCTATCTACCTTTAAGTTTTATAATTTTTAAAAGTTGTCTCCAGAGATCACTATATTTCCAGATAAACATTATTTTTTCCTTAATGGTTTTCAAGCTTAAAAATTTCTGGTAAAATGAGAAACAAGAACAAATTGTAACATAATTGACCTTGTTTGAGACATTAAAACTCCTCTAGTACTGGTAATAGTTGCTATTAGAAGAACCAAGTCATAAAGTACATATAATTTCACTCTTGAAATATGTGTAAGGACACCACTGGTCCATTTATTCCCAGAAATCACTTAAAATTGTACTAACATAAAACCTCATCAAACTATTTTTGCATCATTTCAAATATATTTTCCATAATTGTTCAGGAGTATAGAAAAGACTAATTTCCAAGAATAAAGAAATTTCATTCTGTCTCCTGATATTCTTAAAAAATTAGAGCCTTTCAACCACACTGTTGTGCAAGTTAAGTAAGAAACAATCAGATAATTCTTTGGTCAGATATCAGAGTACCTTACCAAAAATGCTGCATTCTTGTGTGTTGTGTGTGAGGTGTGAATATACCACACACCACAATATATATGCTCATGCTAGAGAGTACATATATGTACATATATGTGTCTGGAAAAGACAATGTGTTACAAAACTTGTCAGCAAAATGGAACATGTAATCACATGTGTAAAGTTGTGAGCACAATTTTTTTTTCATGGCCATTAGCAAGTAAAATACTGATAAATTTCTCAGGGCATCATTTTGAGTTAATTCAATTCTGTGTGACACATTATTGTGCTTTCACAGTTCAGTTCCTTGATCCTCTGAGGAGCAGTATTCCTCTTGGTTGGATAAGAAAATGTTTACTTTTATGTCTTTACCAGGTATAAAGACATATGCTGATTCCCAAGTAATATCTTATATCTCGGACACCCATCTGGATTCTGGCTCTATTTGTTTTTCCTTTTAGTTTTCCTCCTTCCTGGAGAAGTTAAGCAAGCTTATCCAAGGACTGGATTAGTGTTACCTAAGTAACATATCAATGCTGAAGAAAAGATTTTTTGTTTAAGAGGCATAGGCAGATTTATTCAGCACACTAGGAAGTAAGAGAAACTGAGGAAGGGACTTCAGGATGAAGAGCAGAAAGGACCACGGCTCTGATGAAGATTATCTGACTGGCCTGAAGAAGAAGGTTTTAATTTACACAGCTTCTTGAATCAAGAATTGCTGGCTCTAAATACCTACATATAGGTAATACAGACCAATATGCAGCATTTATTTACATCTGCTTTCTCAAATATGGAACTGACCAGACACAGATGAGATGCAGAACAGAGTCTCAGCTGCATGAGTAGCTTGCTGACCGTATTTTCGAGTTTCTTCCCCAGAGATAAGAAAGTCAAATCCATACTGGATGATCGTGGGTTCTCAAAACTCGGAGCCTTGTTTGTCCTTTTATTGCCCTCAAATTATCCACGCTCACCGTTCTGTCCTTTAATTTCACACACCATAAAGCACTTCAGAAAATGTCTGAGACCATTCTGTAACCTCTTCATTCTCTAATGTCTGTCTTCATTGATGTAGTGTGACTTTCCAGAGTATTCTCTTTATACCACCATATAAATGTGTCTACACTCCCCATTCCAGTAATATGACTAACTTTTCTGTTTCATTCTTTTCATTATTGCTAGATCATAGTGGAAAAACTTGACTACCTAAAAATGACATCCTATGGATTATTTGTACTTTCTTTCAAACCCTGCTGAGAGGCAATAAAGATAATATAGAAGAAAATAAAAAATGTTCTGTCTTGTCCAGTACACTTATATAGTGAAAAGTTTGTTCCACTTAAATAAAAAGACAAAAATGAATATACTTACATTATATGGTGACATATAACAATCACGTAACCAGGAAAATATCGATTATTCAGGGCAAAGATGAGGGAAGTCCTCAAATCTAGGTTATTGGAGGAAAGAAAAAGAGAACAGATGGAAAAATGGAGCAGGAGGGGTTGCTCCAGTAAAAGAGTAAAGACTGAGAGGGTTCTTCCACTCCAGAACACCAAAACATGCATCTGCTTGTAGAATGTGTGAAGTTCAGGACAACACTGTGCCTGCCTCTGTCCAATCTTGGGTATCACATATATTGCGAATAGTGGTTGGGCTCCTGAAACTCTTATTGGCTGACATCACTCTATGTAAGGATTAGACATCACTGCCTGTCTGCAAAATGGACCTTTCCACAATAAAACAGTGCAAAAAAAGAGTCATAATTTTAAGTGGGTTTTAAGGTAATGTCTTTGGACCTGAGCTTATTTTGATAAAGTTTTGTTGGAATATAGTCACGCTTATTTAATTACACATGGTTTATGGCTGTTTATAACATCCAAAGACAGAATTGGTGGTTGTGACAGATTGTGTGACTGAAAGTGCCTAAAATATTTATTGTCCAGCTCTTTAAAGAAATATATGGCCAGACTTTTACTTCATTCCCCGTCTAGAAACCTTACTAACAACTTGACACAACCATGACACCTAAGTAGGTGATCATTTTCCCAATAATGTTTTCTTTTCACTTTATAAATTTATTGGTCAAAATGGGAGAAGAACAAAAGGCTTTCTGCATAGGTACTGTTGTATTTTAAAAAGTGATGCTCTGGATTGAGTATATTCCACGAGGGGGAAAATTTGTTCATAAAATTACTTTATGTTGAGTCCACATTTCTGGTGCTAATCAGCTGGCATTAAATCAGATTCAAGGGATAAGTCAAGATTGTCCTCTGGCTGGACTTGTATTTCTCCAACACTTTCTGACTCATAATAACAGTTGTTATTATTGATTGTTATTGTGAAAACAGGTTTTCTTTTTAACACCAAGATAATACTGTTGTTTGATGAATTTTTCAAATTATATATTGTGTTAGAATAAGACTTTAAATGTTACAGGGTGTTGCCAGTATAGGTTAACTGAAACTGCATACAAATTGTGTTGTTCACGAAAGAAGTTTCCCAAAACCTGAATGAGATTGATGTAAACATACGGGATTCACTTAACAAGAATTTAAGTACATATTTTTTATTTATTTTATTAGCAGGGCTTTTTTGTTTGTTTACTAGATAAGTCTATAAAACAAAATCTGAATAAAATTTCAGAAGAAAGCTTGTGAACTTTAAGAATACGAATGGCAGTGAAAAGTCTATAGCAAATAGCGTAAAGTGTGGCAATTTGTGTACTGAGAAAACAATTTTTAAAATTTATTATACAATAACACTATGAAATAAAACAATACTATGATATTATAAAATAAAACTTTGCAAGATACACACACACACAAACACACACAGGCATTGGAATATGAGTAAGGTCTGGGGATTGTACCAGTGATTTCCTGGATTTGATATTTTATTGTAGTTATGCAAGATGTTACTTTTTCTATGCAACTATAATTATTTCAAAATAAAAATTAAAACATTTCTATAATTACTAATTTTAGTGGTATTGTTCCAATAAAGTTTACCTCTGAACAGCTTGCTATTATTCACAAAATATGTAGGTATAGTTTGAGAAACTAGTAAATAGTTTGGTTTTGTTTATAAGTTTTATCTATATTGATACTTTCATATTAGAATCATTGCTTGGCAATTTAACAGTAATGAGCACAGATTAGTTAGCAGACACCTTTTTATCTGCATTTTACCCACCAGGGATTCTTGGGAGCTTGAAGTTGGATTGAGTAGTGAGTTAAGCTCCTGATTGCTCCAAAAATCCTCTGAAAGAGATGCCGAGAGAATTCTAATTGCCCACAACCTAATTAATGGCCTATCCAAAGAAAGTGAGCAACTCAGCTTCTTGATGAGGATTAATCTCTAGTAACCTACCTGTAGATAATCAAGAATTAATGTTATTTTTGATTTAATTATGATTTTGAAAATATAATCCCACTATAGTTTCAAATTACTGTCTTTATTGAGAAAGTTGTCTTGGTAAGATAATATAAAATTGTTAAATTTAGAAGAAAATTATTCATAGAAAAGCATAATTACTTTGTGTTTTTTGAAGTGTGAGTTATGAAAATTTAGACTAGCATAGTATTCTCAGAAAAATGATAGCATCTTTAAGAAACACAGGAAACCTTAAGAATGAGAAAATCTTTAAAATGCCACATAATCAGTTGAATTTTCTACTACCAAGAATGATACTTCTTGAAACATAATGCTATTTATGCTAATACTTACATATAATCATAGCTATGCAAAGATGATAATAAGTGACAATTATATAGCCATTAAGAAATAGGTCATGAACCTTCATTTCAAGCATAACAAAATAAATTTCCTAAAAATGGGACACACATTTAAGGCAATAGTGCTGAACACCAAAAATAAAAGGATAGGTACATTTTCATTTTGGAAGATAAATTTTAAAGTTAGTTTAAAGAAATTTATGTAGAAGAGGGTGATGTCAAAGTAATTTTTAAAAGATTACTTACATCTAGTAATAAGCAATCTCAATGCACTGTTTGTATTCTCCAGAACATAAGAATTTTGCAGTTTTATCTTCTGCATTGAGTTCATGTCTATGCTCAAAATACCTATCTAGAAAAAATTAAAGTGTTGGTAGATTTCTATGAATAGACTGGTGATTTCAAAAACACATCTTTGTAATACAAATGCTAATAATTTAATATGCAAGAATTCCTTGAAGGTGACTGACTAGACTTTTGTGTAGAGCTTTAATAAAATACAAAGAGAATGAGTAATTTTTCATAAAGATCAAAGGTTCATTTCTCTTGAGACTTCATTCTGAAGTCTAGGAACTTCATGCTGCATCATCTCCATGGTAAAAGTCACATCTTTAAAAAACACAGGAAACCTTAAGAATGTGTGAGAGAGAAAGAAGGGGCAGAGAATACAACAGAGAATGCTGTTGTATAACAATTAGTCTTGTAACATTGCCTCTATTCCCTGAATAATAACATTAACTCATTTATCAAGGCAAAGCCCTCTTGACTTTATCACATTTCAAATGTTCTACCTTTCAACACAATTGTGTTAGTGATTAAATTCTCAACACTCTAACATTAAACTTAGAGATGAAACACATAATTTGATTTTAAGAATGTTATTAGTTTGTAAATGTGTTAGTTGAAACATGTGAAGTTGATTAAAAGTGTGTTACAAAAAAAATTACTGCTCTATTAATGGATCCAATATTTCCATGTGGATCACTTTTTTGAAATTTACCGAAATATTAGAGCCTTCTCTGAAGATAAACTGAATATGCATGCAACCACACGTGCATAGCTTTGCATAGTATCTTAGGGCAGGACATCCCTAAATTGTAATGGACATCCTCCCTTCCAAATGCTACGTTTAAAATACTAATAAACTTTTCTTTTCATTAATAAGTATCTGCTTTTTCTTATAAAATATCTTAAAATGGATAGTGAGTGACAGTGACACATATTCATACTTAAATAAGGCAAGTGAAGCTATTTCTCAAAGAGGATTTCAAACCTGTGATTTAGAACTACATATCTTGGATGCATAATTTTGGATTTCATCTCTGTTCTCTAAACTACTATTACTTTTACTGCTATTTTTAAATATATGCAGATTTTGCTATTTTTGGTTCATTTTTCTAATAGGCTCTCCTACTATCAGATGCTATTGCAGAGTCTAGGGTCTAAAAGAGGACAGGACAGGCATAGCTCCTGCTCTCCTGAGTTTATACTGCAGGAGTAGCAAGAGAGAAAGAATAAACAGTAAACAAATCCAAATTCTAATTGTAGGAGTTTATAAAGTAATTAAGCAGGGACATATAATAGGGAATAGTCAGAAAGCATTTCAAGAAATGTTCTTAAAAATGCTCTTGAAAGTAACATGTGTGTTGAGACATGTTAAGTAAGGAAAACATGGGATTTCTCTAAAGCGGGCAGAACATTCTAGGACATCGGAAGTACATGTGTGAAGGTCATAGATGTGAAAAAATGCTGCATGCTCATGGAACCAAAAGAAAATTCTAACATGACTGGCATAGAGTAATGCATGGAGTCAAGGCCACTCCTGAACCCCAAGAACTGTAGAGTCTCTAACCTGGGAGAGCCTCAGGTAGCAGATTCCATCTCTCTGAGAAATTCCACATGGCTTTTGCCTAGCAGAGATGTGGGAGCGGAGTCATCAGAGGCCTCAGGAACCCAGTTCCAATCCTAATCCCAGCATTGCATACCTGGTGCCATATGGAGTCAAAAATAATTCTAAAGTTGTAAGACTTCATGTAGTTTGCCCTGTTGCATTTCAGACTTACTTGAGACCTGAACCAAACATGTAATTTCTAGTTCGTGTCTGATAGTTTGACAGGCAGGACCACTAATGGCAAAGCCCCACAGAAGCAGAATAGAGTGAGGTTCCAGCTCATTTAGAAAGGGTATCTTCAGTCAATTCTTTTCTTTTTAATCAATGCTGTCTTTCAGCAATTGAATAATGACTGTCCACACTGGTATGCACAGTCCACTTTGCTCATTTTGTCAATTCAAATGCTAACCTCTTCCAGAAATCTCCTCATGTACATGCTCAGAAACAATGTTGAATCAAATATTTGGGCATCCTGTGAAACAGTGAAGTCGACACATAAAAGTAACCATCAGAACATTACATAATTATAGGTTAATTTTCTAAGGAGACATAACAGTATGAAATGGTCCTGATTTGAATAGTTTATAAGAAAACTATAATAACTAGAGTGTTTCCTAATTTCTGTGAGTCACTCATACAAGTGTACTATCAAATCTGAGGATGATAAAATTTGCGGTTGGTGAGGAGTCTGGTGGTCTGGGAAACTTGAGACTTTTAAGATGACTTTGACTAGCCCCTCCATATAAGCCAGACAATAAAAGGCACCACTCAAATGAGCGACACTCACAAGTCATGTGTTCAACTGTATCTCAGGCAATGCAAAGCAAGTCTTTGAGTAAGAGTCATGCTCATGCTCCCATTTGGATGAGAATCACAGTCAAGAATAGTGTTTCACAATTAACTTCACCAGTAATAGACCAAAGGGTAGGAAATCCATCACAGAAAGGAAGATCTCTAATAGCATCTGCTGTGGTTTGACTATGTCCCTCCAAAAAACATAGGATGTAAACAATCTCCATTGTGACAGTTTTTGAACATGAGGCCTAATGAGAGGTGACTAAGCCATAAGATGAATGAATTAATGCTTTCATGGGGGTGAGATTTCTTGGGAGTTGATTCTTCATAAAAGGGGAGTTCAGCTTCCCTTTATGATGCCTCCCTATTCCCTTCTCTTTGCCACTTCACCATGGAATCATACAGCACGAAGGCCCTTGCCAGGTGCCAGACCTTAATCCTGGGCTTCCAACATCCAGAATCCAGAGTCATGAGTGAATACACTTTAGTATTCTAGTGTAGCAGCACAAAACAGACTAATATGGACTCTAAATTGTACTGTGTGTTGTAACATCAAGGATAATAATGAACATAATAATAATAATGAACATAACAGTTCATCATTTGTGAAACGTGGGTTGTACTTCAGATAAATACTGAAACTCACATGAGTGTTAGCATAAGCAAACAAATATTTTCAAAGTCCTAAGGCTCAAGGCGTATAGCAAGATTATACAGAGAAGGTATCCTTCAAGCAGAGGGACTAAAATCTATAGAGTGAGAATACTAGGAGAAAGCACGGTTTCCCTCATGATGAAAAATGTTTATGCTCCACTATAGAAGTGAGGTTACTGTTTTCATTTGACAAAATAATTAAAATATGCATGCATTTAGTTTGTGTGGAGCTGTGACTAGACAGTGCAGACATCTCCAGATAAAATTTATTACCACAGAATATCTCATATAAATATATTGTACTTTTGGAATAATAATTCAAAAGACATCTTTCATTGAATAAGATGCTATGTGTAATTTTAGGTCTATCAAACCCCTCCCTCTTCTTAGAAAAGTAATTATTTGGTACGCAACTGTGTAAAATATAGCGCTAAAGGGTTAGGGCAAATGAATGTCAAGAACCAAACCAGTGATGCAAAGGGAGAAACTGTTCATTAAGAACACATTCTCCATTTGTTTGTTAGGCATCTTTTCCTACACTACTATCTTTAATCATTAATACAATTTTGAAATACATTTGTCATGATCTCCATTTTAGCTGAACAATCACATACTCAGTCATAGACACTGGCAAATACTACGCACCCAATAAGAAACAAAGCAGGATTTAAATGAAATCTTTTCTGTCTTTAAACCTGGGTTTTCTCCCAGAATATAACTATATACAAAAACTATGCATTGCCTCAAGCTATCTGAAACTCTATGTTTTCTCAATGATTCTTTATTACTGCCTTTAGTAATATGCATTTGTAAATAGAAGAAAAGAGAAAAATACCCTAATGCAATTTTGAGGTTTTAAAGGAAAATGTATCCTCAAATAAACTTAAGGCAAATCATTATGAAATGTCACAGCATTAAAAAAGAAATGAGCCGAGATATCTCAAAAACTACAGTTAGAAATAAAAGACCTTTGAAAAGTTAATATTGTGCTATCTTCAAAAGAACAATCTTTTCCTTTCTTCTTCTCTTTATCATCTTATACATTTTTTCATCTTATACTTTTATTGCCTTATTTTCTCATTTTTTCCTAGAACACAAAACTAACTGGCAATATTCGTCTTTTATTCAAGCTCATGGCCAAAGACTATTTACTTCTAATACCAATAGTTTTCTAGCCAGGATAGCTTACAGACTGTCAATATCTATAGGCAGTTGATATACCAGTATTCCAGTGTGATGGCCTTCTGTTAACACCATTCTGTTCAAAACAGGATGGTTAAAGAAATAAATAAGGTAATTGTATATTTAGTCTTTTACATTTTGCCCAAGGCTTTTATCTTGCTTTTTGCATGGCCTTTTTTTCAACTCATTATACTCATTCTATTAATTATATGAATGCTTTTTATCATAGACTAGCTATGCTTTTTGCATTTTTTAAATGCTTAATAGCACTTGATGAATGTTTAATGGATAATGAGTAATTCTCCAAGGGACAATATATTATTTAATGTCATTGCTCTGTCTTTTGTGTCTAAGAACAAAAAGTTAAAAAAGATTTTTAAAGGAAAATAACTTTATAAGATAAGAAATTTTTATAGGGCCGACTTTGTTTGCCAAGTGACATGTCTTTGAGACACTTGCCTGAAAATACAATACTTTTAGGACAAAAGAGTCAAAAATATGTTTTAAAATAAAATGAATAATGAATTACAGGCAGCTTTTTCAATGAATGTTTACTGAAATCAAATTGTGTACTTACTCTTTATCTTAAGAAATTTAATTTTTGAAAATGTTCTAGAAGCTAAGAAATGCTTGATATACATTTATTTGTTTTTTATTTTAATGCAATACAAGTAGATATTAATACAAAAATATAAAAAGAAATCTTACTTCTATAAAAAAATCGATGGATATTAGTTTGCTCAGAATAAGGCTGCAATATTCATGAAGTGGACAGCAGTTGCTAAAGACTAGGATAATTTTTCTTAATTGACGTTGACTGAGTTTTCAGGTATAGTTTTGAATATTAAAGAAAAATTTCCTTTTTCTAATTTTGAGAATTTCTTTGGAATGGATAGAAAAGGAAAATGCAAGAGAGTAAGACAGAGAAAAAGCATTTAGTAACTTTCAAGATGAAAACCAATATGAAACGACAAGACTCCAAATGTATGAATCAATCGAGCAAGAATTAATCTGGAGGCATCCCATAACTACATTAGAAAGCTACAGAAATCAAAGTAGTATATTAAGGGTATAAAAGCAGACACATAATCTAATGAAACAGAATAAAAAGTTCAGAAATAAATTCACGACTAATGCTGCCGGTTTTGAACAAAGACTTAACAAATGTACAAGAGCAAAAGCAAAGTCAGTTTAATAAATGCTGCTAAGAAAGCTGGACATCCAGATACAGAAAGATAGACTTGGACCTGTATCTCACACCATGCACAAAAATAAACTGAAACTTGATTAAAGTTTTATAGCTCCAGGTAAAACCTGGAGCTATAAAGTTAAGCACAAGAAAACATAGAGAGGAAAATATAATACTGGTTTGATATTTTTGTACATAGTCCCCAAATATAAGCAGCAAAGGTAAAAATAGACAAATGAAATTACATTAAACCAAAAAACATCTTCACAGTAAAGAAAACAATCAGCACCATGTAAAGAGACAGCCTAAAAATGAGTGAAAGCATTTGCAAACCTTACATCTGATATGGAACTAATTTCTAAAGCATATAAGGAATTCAAACATCTCAAGAGTAAAGCAATAAGTAATTTGATGTAAAAATGAGCAAAAGGTCTAAGTAAACATTTTGCAAAAGTCACTCAAAAGTCCACTATGTACATTTAAATAGTGTATAACACCAATAACTATCAAGAATCTGTAAATCAAAACTATAATAAGGTATCCCCTCACACCTGTTCAAGTGACTACAGTAAAAACATGGAAGGTAAGTATTGTCAAGGATATGGAAATGGATATGTGGGAAGAAGGAAACCATTGCTTACCATTGGTAGGAAAGTAAATAAGCACAATCAACATGGAAAATAGTATGGAATTCCCTAAAAAAATTAAAACTAGAAAAATAAAGTACCAAATGATTCAGCAACTCCACTTCTGGGTATATGCAAAAGAAAAAAAAGAAATCAATATCTTTAAGGGCTGTCTGGACTGCGTAGCTCATTGCAGCATAATCCTCAATAGCTCAGATACATAGTCAACCTAAGTGGTCATAAGCAGATGAATGGATAAAGAAAATGTAACACACACACACACACACACATGCACACACAAAGTATGGAATATTATTTAGCCTTAAGAAAAAAGGAAATCTTGTCTTTCTCAACGCAGACATATCTGAACTATTATGTTAAGTGAAATAAGCCAAGCACAGAAAGACATCTACTGCACAGTCTCGTTTACATGTGAGATCTAGAAAGGCTGAATGCACAGAAGCAGAATGGAAGGTTAGTTGTCAGCAGTTGGTCCTGCAGGGAAAGTCAGGAGACATTGATCAAGGGTACAAAGTTTCAGATATGCAAGGTAAGTAAGTGTCACAGATTTTATGAACAACGTGGTGATGAGAGTTCTATTAATGTATTACACATCACACATTTCCTAACTTTTTTTCTTTGTAGACACACACACATGCATATGAATTTACACACACACACACACACACACACACACACACACTGAGATAATGGGTAAGTATGAGCTTGTTCATGATAATATACATGTATATGTATATGAAGATATCAAATCAATACATTGTACACCTTAGAAAAATGCAACTTTTGATAATTATACTTGAATAAAGCCTAAAGAAAAAAGCTGTAGAACCAGCATTCCATGAAGTCCTAGTAAGTAGCTTTTATCTGAAGATAAGCGATTCAGTTTAATGTAAAACACCACAAAAAATTGAATTATTAAGACCATGGCCTACTTTGGGTTTTGCCTTAACTCAACTACAGTCTAGAAATGATTTATACTTTTTTGTAAGTGGTTTTTACAATGGATTGATTTGAAATGTTATCACAGAGTTTGAGACACACAGCATATCTATCATTATTTAAGGAAAACAAGATAGAAAAATGGAGAGAGAAAAAGAAGGATTGAAGAGAGAGTGAGACAGGGGAAGAGAGGAAGAGGGGCAAGGAAGAATGATAAGAAAAGTGAATGATTATCTTTCAATGAATTATTTGAACTAATAAAATACTTATAACTAATTTTCCATTCTCTTCATATAGGGTTAGTACAATTGGGGGCTATAGGACCGCTTTTCTCTACTTATCTGAACCTGGGCAATGCCCAGGGCCAACTCTGCTCACCTTTGTCCTCAAGCCCACAACCTGGAGGCAGAGATAAGAATAACAAACACCCTTGGAAAATTCCAAAATCCCCAAGTAGGATCCATGTATGCTAGGCCTGCTGGCATGACAGTGATGTGGCTCAAATGGAGCTTTCTAAGGATTCACACATATGAACTCTACACATTTCATAATCAAATTATAATAGAATATATTATAGGAAAGGATGTGCCAAGTGGGGATAACTGATATGACTCAGTGCCTTGCAAATTGTGCAGTCAGTCATGCCCTGAGAGACCCCCCAGGGAGGAGCCCTAGTCCTGGCACTACATTTTAAATCCTCAAACCCTACATAGTCCATGCTTCTGCCATTTTCGTTTCTGCTGGTGGGAGCCAGCTCACTCTGAGAGCAACTCCACCCCTTAAACTTTATTAAGCTTAGCAACTGTTTCCTGCCTTTGCATGCACAACCAATTCTCTGGCATGTACAAGAGTCTGGAAACCTGTCCTGGGCTCCTTAACTCTCACTTTTCCAATTTCATCCCCAAACACAATATTCTAATGGTTGTTTGACCTTCCCTGCTCTCCTTTGTCCCCACTACTCATACTATGGCTGTTGCTGACAGTGGATATAAGGCTAATTTTTTTTTAAACAGGACTTGATTGCCTGGGATTTGTGGCAGATAATAAAAATAAAGTCACTCAATACCACTTGAAGCCATGGAACAATCTTACTGCATGATGAAATCAGGATAACAGACTAGTACATTATCCATGTGATCTTAGAGCTTTGTAGGTTAAGATTTACTTAACAGATATATTCATATGAGATGCTGGAAAGTCAGAGTAAATCCTTTAAATCAGAGACCACCACTTCAGCGCCAGATGTGGCACTTCCTCTACGGCAGTTGAAGCCGGGTCCCAGTTTGTTACTTCAGCATTGCTTATGCAGAGGTAGCTATGGGCTGGGAAGTATGCTGGCACAATGGTAATAGATGCTATTTTTTTTTCTTGTCTTTTTGAGACAGGGTCTCACTGCGCAATTCAGACTGGCCTTAGGCTCACTTTGTAGCATCGGCTGACATTGAACTTTCAATAATCCTCCTGCCTCAGCCTCCCGAGTGCTGGAATTATAGGAGTGTGCCATCACTCCTGGCTAGACAGATGCTATTTTGTGATGAAATCAGAAGACTTGTGCAAGCCTTACATCCAGATTATAATAGAAGTGGATTTTAGAACGTCAGCTATTGAAGGAGAGAAATCTGGTTCCCTGTTTTCCAGAGGTAAAACTATTAATACCAAAGTCATATGTAATACATGGAAAGGAAGAAAATGTGATAACTAAGGGGACAGTAATAGGGCAAATGCTAAAAAACACATTTGGTACCTTTTGTGTCTTTTTTGCTGTTTTCAGCAAAATTATAGAAGACAAATGATAATGAGAAATCCAGGCTCATTTAGGAAGCCTCCAAAAGGAACTTACTGCTGAGAAGTCAGGTGATCTGTGCAGTTCCTGACAAATGGGCCTGATTATGCCTATGATCGAATCTGATTATGCCTATGAAACTGATGAATTTCTTTTAGTCTTACTTTCTGATTATGTTTTTTGCTTTGCCACACAATAAGGAGCCACATTTGACTGGAATGAGCAAGTCAGCTTAATACCCAGCGACTTTCCACACTGAGCTGCCGTAGAGTAGCTGCATAGAATTATGCAGTCGGTTTTAGGAATAGCATTCTAAAGTTTCTTTAGCTTACAAAGAACTTATCATATGTGAGAAAATAATGAAGTTGTTATTTTTCTCCTTTAGTAACCATTTTTATGCCTGCCTAACAATGGTCCCCTACTTTTCAGCAGGCCAGTGAGAAAAAAACACATTCCCTAGCCTGCCTTGAGCTAGATGCGGACACACTGTAATAAATTTTGTTGAGTGATACAGAAGAAAGGTAACACATATTACACACTTGAAATGTTCTTAGAGGAGGCCATGGACTTGGTTGCCTCTTCTTCCTTCTTGATTAGTGCATTAATACATCATGATTAGGTGACATCAGTGAAAATGACATAGTAAGGATCTCTGATACTTTGTCCTTTCATAAAAGCAATGAAAAAGAAAACCAGAGAAAACTTTTTCAAAACTCTGGAAATTAACCGCAAGCTTGCAGCAAGCTGGGAAGCATTTATGCAGGGAAAATGGCAGAACTCAGCAGTAACATTGAGTTTTATGGCACTGTAACTTACCTCCATCCAATTTCCTATTCCCCAGCCTTGGGGCAGCAATAAAAATAATGGCCCACTGCTAGAGAGGGCAGAGTGGATTTAATTCACCTTATCTTATGTGTCTCATGGCTCCTTGGCAAAACTGTGCAAAAAGCTCTTCTTTATCTATCTCTAAATTTGCCCAACTTAAAAGTCAGTTTCAGTGTAAAAGACAGTAAAACTGTATTTTCAAAGTGCACGTTTTTTTCTGACTTAAGGTGAAAACATATAAAGCAACTTGAATCTATGCTGACAGGCGCAAAATGCACACAGATGAAATTTGTGATAATGACAGCACAAAGGGATTTGACTGAATGGAGCAATCATTTTGTGTACCGCTGAAACTAAGTTGGCACTCACCTGAGGCTGTCACAACACACAGTTCCACAGGAGAAAGCAAGGATGAGGGAGGGAGCAGGACAACAGAACGGCTTGAGTCCTAGACAGAGAAAGCCAATATTTGTTAACTTTGGGGTTTTTTTGTTTTGGATTATTTTACATTAGGAGAACATTTTCAAAGCCATTTTATTCTCTCTCTCTCTCTCTCTGTCTCTCTCTCTCTCTCTTTCTGCTCGTACTGAACCTTAAAATCAACGATATTCCCTTATAGGAAAATCAATGCTATACGGATGATACTCAGGTATTTTATTCACAAAAGATACCCCAGGTGCAAAAGACCCAAGTCTAAACCAAGTCACGGTGCTGTAAGCGAAAGGACACTTCTACTCTTTCTTTCATCAGAGGCTGACTTCACCACATTTCTCTCGATATTGACTCAGAAGCGTAGATTCATTTTCTCTGATTTTCTGTCATTTTGAAGCCCTATTCTTAAGAACACTGGCAATATGCTTAGGGTGACTGTGTTTAGAAAATTAGACCCACGAATTACAACATGTTCTCGGCTGAGTGGTACAAGGTTCTGGCTTTGAGTCTCTGTGGTAGTGCAGGGGTTTAGAAACCTCATGACACTGTTGTCCCCATGTTCATGTGTCTGAAGCACAGTGCCAGTCCAAGGAGTGTAAGAAAGCCCTCTAACAAGGTAGAGCTTGTGCTGGTAGCATTCTTACAACTTCTTTTCTAGTATGAAAAAAGAATAGCAGTACAGATGTGTGATTTTTCCCTCCAGTGTGTATTTTTGTTTTTATTGTCAAAATATTTAACTAGATGAGTGTTATTATCTTGGTCAAGATTTCCATGAGGTGACTTTTGGATCTTATATACTCTTTCAGTTTCTTACACTAATGAGACAATACAGTACTTACACATGCAAGTTCTATTTGTTTCACGTATGAGGATGGATTCTAGTTGCACCGCTTACCTATAAAAGTCTCAAGTTTATCGTTCTTTATGTCTGAGTAGTATCCCGTTATACAAAAATATCATATCTTTTTTATCCATTCCTTGGCTGATGGGCATTTGGGTGGTTTCAAGATCTGACTATTACACATTGTTCACCTATAAAGATGAGTGTGCATATACTGTTGTGGTATGATCTTTTAAATTCTTTTTTTTTCCACCGTAGAATATTTATTGATTAAGAGAAGGCCAAATTTATCTTACTGCCACTGAGTACAGTTGGTTTATTCTCCATTTTATTAATTTGAAAGAGAATAAAACAAAAGGGGGCAGTACAGAGCAGATCAGAACAGGACAACATAGGCAACACAGTACTTTACATTAAGACAACTGGACATCAACAGTAGCTATCACAATATCTCTTACTCTGCTATAGTTGAGCATAGTTTCAAATACAATGATATCAAACATAACACAATAGTATAAAACCATGCATAGAGTGAAAGAATTATAGGGCTTTCTGAACTGAATAACAGAAAATGATCAATGGGTACTATAATATCTCATTTTTGATAAAAAAATTTTGTTTAAACTATCATACATATTCAAATTCCAATAAGACACAATGTGATAGATAGAACCAAAGATAGTAGAACAAAAAAAGCATGGTAGGACTTCTAAGAAGGATGATATTAAATCAGCAATAGCTGTCATAATGTTTTCTTCAAAACAGCTGTTCATATCATCACATATGATATAGTCAAACAAAACAGGATAAAACCATTCCAACTGATGATTGAAAACTTTGAAAGACTTCAAAGCTATGAGATGGGGACTCATGCTTACCACATCTTATTAAAGAGTTTCTGCATGTCAAAAGAGATTTCCAGCAGAGTGAAAAGAAAACCCACAAATTGGGAATAAATCTTCATGGACAGCGCCTCAGACAAAGGACTTCTGTCTAGAACTTATAAAGAATTAAAAAAAAAATCAGACCCTCAAAATTCAAAGACCCAATCCAAAAATGGGCATCTGAAATGAATACACAGTTCTCAGATGAAGAAATATGAATGGCAAATAAATACATGAAAAAATGTTCATCATCATTAGTCATGAGAGAAATGCAAATTAAAACCACA